>PVJA010021821.1:7097-35167 GCA_004027025.1 Myocastor coypus
AGCATAAGAGACCTATCTATAGAGTCAAAATCATTACTTATTTAGAGTTGACTTTTTTTTTCTCTGTAGTCTGATAGGAAATATTTTAAAAGTTCAAGGCAGAATGCCTATTTTCACTTAGTAGCTAGAGGGATGTAGCAATAAAATATAGGCCCACCTAAAAAGAGTGCTGTGAAGGGACTGTAGAGCATCCTTGTTAAGCCTGATGCATGCAAGTGGAGCCGTTGTAGTCCCGAAGTACTACCGCCACCATTTTTCCTCATTTGTACCTCCAACATTCACCACTTCTGCCCTTTTAACAAGTAAAATTGAAGAAATACATGCCTCTTTTGTATCTTTATCTTTTTCTCCTCATACTGCAATATGTAACATGGTTTTCTGAATAATATTCCATTATGGAAAAGTAAAAAAAAAAACAAAAAATAAAAGATTTGTTCAGGATTTTTTTTTTCCTTTTTACCTATTATATACTGATAAATTGTCTGGAAATGGAGAGGTCTGATAAACATAAGCCCAGCATAACTGTAAAGATTGAGCTTTGTGCAAAACCCTGCAAAACGACGCAACATAGTAATTTTGTGACTACTGTTTATCTACGGCTTCATCTGTCTAGTATCAGAGACAGACCGAAGTCCCAGCTGCCTTGGTTCATTAAATAAATTGTGATAATTAATAGCTGTTATTCATGCATTTCAGCCTTTTCACATTTAATAACAGTTCATAGCAATCAAAAATATAAAAACATGATCGGAGTGGTGTGTGTGTGTGGGTGTCACAATACAAACAGTCAATTGGAAACCTGCTTACAGACTGTCACTGCCTTTTTTCCCAGCAGAGAACACTTTTTATTACCTTTGGAAAATTAAATGAGAAACATTGCTATGTAATTTTAAGAAAGGTCTGACTGGCATCATAGTCACCTGGCTTCTTTTAAAAATTGTTTTTTCCCTCCTGTTCATTTGTCTATATTTAATTACAAATTCTTTGCAAAATTTTAATGTCAATCCTTATTAATCTCTAATTTCTAATCATAGGCATAAAAAGGATTTGGAAATTGCATTTTGCATTTTGTGGCTTTGGAGAAAAAATCGACATGTTCCTAGTTCGGTGAATGCCCGACTACATTCCCTTCCATTTTACTTCCAAAGGATGGTGAATATGAAACAGACTTTGTGGTAACTTAAAGATGAATTCTACCTCTTGACATTATTATGACTAGATTTATTAGAAGGTATGTCACATCTTGACTGTACAACTCAAACGAGAAAGAAAATGAATGAGGCTACAACACCTGTAAGACGAAGAGGAAATATTATCCAAGAATTAAGAATATTTTCTGCTAGTCAGAAAAACTTCCGCAAAACCTGACAAGAGTTCAGTATTTAAGAGGGCAGAGAAGACTGGAGAATAAATTAAAAGAAATGTGTTATTTTTAGGTCCCCCCTCCCTCCATTGGTTGTTTCTTGAACTTGAATCCTGATAATGGTATTTGAAAATGAGGGAAATGGCCAATAAGGAATTTTGTGTCTAAGACAGCACTTTCTTTCTTTCTTTCTTTCTTTCTTTCTTTCTTTCTTTCTTTCTTTCTTTCTTTATTTCTTCTCATCCTCCTCCTCTTCTTCTCTTCCTCTTCCTCGCCTCCTCCTCCTCCTTTTCCTCCTTCTCCTCTTCCTCCTTCTCCCTCGTATCATAGTTACCTCTTTCCTATTCTTGACCTAACAAAAAGTCCTGGTAGTGATTCCATGGGAAGCATTTATGCACAAATATTCATCATAACCACTGCTCATACGACTATAGCTACACTATTTTTCTCTAACCTTCAAGGAGACAAACATTTTCTATGAAAATAACTCTCAAATATTTATTTTCTAATCTTGAATAAATATAAATATATATATATAAATATATAATATATATTATATAATATATATAATATATATAAATATATAATATATATATATATATTAAGGTAAGGTTTATGTTCACAACAAAACTGAAAGAAAGGTACACATGTATCCGATATAGCCATGTAGCAAACATACATAGTCTTACCTATTCCCAAAATCACCAAACACAGTGGCACATTTGTTATACTTGATAAATTTACATTGAAATATTACCATTCAAAATTTATAGTTTAGGGGTTCGTGAGATAGCTCAGCAATATAAAGCACCTGCTTAGGTAAACTTAGGCAACCGCAGGGAGTAAGGTTTGATCCCTGGCACCACATGCTGCTGCAGCCCAACTCCCAGGGAAGGCTAGGCTGGCATAAATAAATAAATAAATAAATAAATAAATAAATATTCATAGTTTATTTTAAATTGCTCTTCATATTGTACATTCTTGTTGCTATTCATTCTATGGATTTGCGATCATTCTATGGCTACTCTTCTATGGATACATTCTTGATATTATACATTCTATAGATTCAGACAAATATGCAAATTTTGTGTATAGTATAATATTTTCAAATAGAATATTTTTGTGCACTTGAAATCTTCGGTGTTACATTTGTTGTTTATTTATTTATTTATTTATTTAATGCTTAGCTCCTAGAAACCACCGTGATTTTTACTGTGTTCACAGTTTTAATTTTGCCTGTGTGCTACATACTCAGCACCACATCTTGTGTAGTCTTTACAGAATTGCTTCCCTTACAGAGTAACTCGAAGTATAGATTTCCTCCCTGTGTTTATGTCACTCATTTCTTTATGGTGCTGAGCGGTATTCCACTGACTGGATGCCTCACATGTGATTCATGTGTTCATACACTGAAAGGAATCTTGAGTATTTCAAAGTTTGGGAAAAATATGACTAAGCCTGCTATAAACATGTGTGTGTAAGATGTGTAGAGACATGTTTTCAAATTCTTTGTAATCATGATTACTAGACAGGATACTAAGAGAGTGGTTTTAGTTTTAGATACAGTGTCCCAAATGGCTGAGCTAGCTTCTTGTTCCATGGTCTTGGAAGGATCTGGTTTTGTCACGATTCTAGATTTTAGCATTCCAATAGACAATGTATCAATGTCATATTGTTGTTCCACTTTGCAGTTTCTTGTGGGGCTATGACATTGTGTGTTTTCACATGCTTACTCGGCTCCCGTATTATCTCTATGGTAATGGATTTGATGAGGCATTTTGCTCAAATTTTAAAAATCAAGTTCTTTACTTGTTGCTAAGTATTAGAAACTTTTGATGAAATTTTGCAATAGCTCACATAAAAATATATATTTTTTATTCTGTCTATAGCTAATCTTTTTTTGTTATTTATTTATTTATTTATTTATTTATTTATTTATTTATTTATTTTTGTGGTATCTGGGATTGCACTCTGGATGTTGCACATGCCAGGAAGGTACTTATGCTACTGAGCTGTCCCCCAGCCCTGGCTAAGCTTTTCACTCTCTTGATATCGGATCCCACTGGTTAGCACTTTCTGATTTAAATGACGTCTTATTTACCAATGCTTTCCTTCATGGGTTATGTCTGGTGTTGTATCTCAAAAGTTATGATCTTAATGTAATTTCAGTTGTACCCTGTGCTTTCTTTTAAACGCATTATAATTTTATATTTTACATTTAACTCTTTTGAATCAGGGCTTCATTGTTTAGTACAGGCTGCCCTTGAGTTCCTTCTGAACTGACTTCCTCAGCCTCCTAACTACTGGCATTACAGGCAAACTCCACCAAACCAAGGGATAATATATTTTTTTCTGAGACAAGTTCTCACTATATAATTGAGGTTGGCCTTGAATTCACTACATAATCCAGGCTTGCTTTGACTTATCAAGGTTCTTCCTGCTTTAGCTTTCTGAATCATAGGCTTAAAGACATTTATTAGTATACCTAGCCTATAATAACTTTTGAGATATTTTTTTTGAAACATGTGTTTGTGCCTAGATTCATTTTTTTTTTTTTTTTTAAGAATGTAGATGTCTAAATGTGCCAACACAATTTAGGACAGATAATTTATGCTAATTATTTTACCAGTGTTGCTTTGTCAAACTGACTCTATGAAAAATAATGAATTATGTGTATTTCCACTGGCCTATTAATGTATTCTGCTTATATCTTACTTTCTTTTTAAATAAAATATTAATATGTAATGAGTATGTAGAATAAATATCAACATCTTAACATCATTTAATCTGCTTAGAAAATCTAAAATGTAACCTCAGCCCAGCGTGGTGGCACATGCCTGTAATCCCATCACTCGGGAGGCTGAAGCAGGAGGATCAGTGCGAGTTTGAGACCAGCCTGGGCTACAAAAGTGGGCTCAAGGCCAGCCTGAACTGCATAGCGAGACCCTGTCTCAAAAAGACAAAAAAAAAAAAAAAAAGTGAAATAAAATGTAACGTCAAAAATAAATTCTTATGTGAACTACGATGACATACAAACAAAACTCTACAGCAGAAATAATTTTTGCTTCTATGATCACACTGAAAGCAGTTTCCACACCTGACAGCAGCGTGGTCCACCCAGGTTTCATGCTAAACACATGTGTGCTTAGCTTCCCTTTCCTCTTTGGCTGACCACGCTCATCATCTCTGTCTTCTTCTTTTGTGGGGAGCTTCCTATTATACAAGGTCCACTTAGGAAGAAAATGAGATACCAAGGTAAAATATGGAATATATACTGAGTGTTTAAAATAAATATCAACATTACCTAAATCAACTTTGTCTGCTTAGAAGACATAAAAAATAACAGGAAAAACTAAACTTTCATGTGAACTACAATAAAAATAAATATAACATTCTACCACAAAAAGTCATCTTTACTTCAAATATCATACCTAAAGAGGTTTTGTTGTTCACCAGATGACTTCAAGATGCATAATGAAAATCTTCTGACTTTATTCTCCTTCAAAGATAGAAAAACATATTTTGAGTCCCTTGCTGCACCATAGAAACACTAGAGTTTGTGCATAACCACAAAATATATTACTAAGATTATCATTTTGTATATTTTTTTAGGAGAGGGTCTACAGGGTGTTCAGGGTCTCGCTACTAGATCAGACTCATAGTGATCCACCTGTTTAAGGCCTCCCAAGAGCTGGGATTACAGGCGTACACCACCACGCCTGGTCTCAATTGCCATCTCAGCACACTCCGTGGATTGCATCTGCCAGGCAGGCCCAAGGATCGTATCCCTGGCCACTGTGCCTGCTTGGAGGCACTTTAAGGATTATCATTTTGATTGTGTTGAATGTTCTTCCATTTATTAGGTCTCTTTTCATTTCTACCTCAGGGAAGATTATAACTGCCACAGAGTGATTTTCTACAATCTTTGTCTGAAATCAGTTTATTGTACATGAGTTTTTCTCCAGGTGCTGTATTCTGCTCCATCCGTCTTCATGAATATTTTTGTTCAGTATCATGAGATTCTTGTTCAATGTTTTTTGTTCAGAGATTTTCCAGATGCAAATCCTTCCACAATTCTGGAAAAGATGGCTGCATTTGCATTGCTATGGCCTTTGCAGTGTTTGTCATCTAAAGCAAAGTCCACAAAGAAAAATATTTGCTAGCCACTTCTGCCTGTGAGTCAAATTGTTCACAAACTAAAGTGTTTATGAAACTCAGCAGTATTTTATATTTTAGTAATGTTATCATTAAACCATTTAGAGATGAGTGCTTTGAAAATCAGTGTTCCTTTCTATTCTGTATCCTACTAGTAATTGATAATTGCAGAATACAGAAAACTTTCATGTGAAGAGAAGCACATCCTTTAACACCAAAAAGGGGTCACTACTTCAACCTAGATCCATTATGAAGAGTTCTGTGAAGCAACACGTCTTATCAAGTGAAAACAGAGATGGCAAAAAGAGTTCTTACTAGAAAAAATATCTGAACCATTTAGTCCACACAAATGTTTGCCTGTCAACTAATACAGTATTGAAGAAGTTTTTCCAGGGCTCTGGTTCAGGATAGGAGCAATTAATTTCATTTATCATTGATGGAACCTGTTAGTTTGAAGCTCAGCACTGCGATTTTAGGACTGGTGAATTGGCTCCGTGCTGATGATCATACAGCACAAGTGTTACTGTGGTTTTTTTTTTAATGATAAATATGTTAACATGTAGATTATTCTTTGTAAGCTAAACCCTTACTGTTGAGGTTTAAACACAATGTTGACAACGATAATTACAGTGTTTGCAGTAAATAAGTGAGTTTTCAGGCGTACTTTGTGTAATCAGTCTCTAAAAGTTTTGCCATTTATGACCTACTCACTGATCTGCAGAGATTCTTAAGCTTGTAAATAGTCATGACAGAAATCCACTTTAATTAATTTTGTAATCAATATCATATATAATTAGTCATTATACAAAAACAAACCAAAATCAAAAGTTAGCAAATATATAAAAGCAAATAAAACCAAAATTATCATTTCACTATAGCTATGATGACTGTAATTTGCACAACAGCCAATAACAAATGTTAAGGAGTAGGAAGAAAATTCGAATTTACCACCTGATGGGAATTTAAAGTGATAATTCAGTTTCATTTTGAAAAATGTGTGGGCTATAGTTTAGGAAGCTAAACATATAGTTATCATATGACACAGAAATTTGTCTTGCAGGCATAAACTCAAGAAAATTAAAAACATATATACAGTAAAAAGTTGTACATGTATGTTAATATCAGCAATATTCACATGTAAAAAAAAGTGTTAGCAGTCCCAAAATCCCAGAGACTAGATAAACAAAGTGAAGTATGGCCAGCAGTAAAGTGGAATATAATCCTGGCACATGTTCCTATATGAATTGTCTTTGAAAAATATCACAAAAACCTGGCACAAAAGCCCACAGGTATCTAAACTGCTATTCACATGAAAGAGGAATAATGGGCAAGTTGCTATCGATGAGATGGAATTCTCTGAGGCTGGCAAATTGAGAAAAAGAGAAAATGATTATTCACAGTTTCTCTTTTTTTCCCCCTTCTTTTGGTGGTACAGTATTTAGAAAAATATAAACACACTGATTCTAAGATAGTTGTTCCTTTACATGACACACTAGTTTTCTTTTTTCTTTTTTTGGTTTTAAAATTTAATTTAAATTTTTATTACTTTTAATAAGAAATAACAATGTGACAGTTTCAAAACACGTTAGTAGTACATTCCCAATAATCGATAAAAAGCATATTGTTGTTCTCATAGTAGTTATACAGAGCACGGATGCGGGCATGATAATTTTTCTAATCATTGTTGGTACAAAAATTTCTTCTCACTGAACTAAGAGAAAGTAGTGGCATACATAGTCCCATATTCCCTAGTCACAGTGGGTTATTGGCAGAACTGACAACGTCAGAAGCTGTTTACTTAAGCCTTTACAGCTCAGCATACTAATCTAGATTTACATTTTATGCCTCATGGTTAAACTTTTCTGCTGGGCTGTTAAGAGCAAGTTAAAGCAAGACCTATAGAACAGAACATGTAACTGTTGTATTTCCCAAGATCAGTCAGATCTCAGGATTTACCTTTAAACCATGCTGATAGAAAATATCTTCAATCTTGGAAAAATTAGCATTTTTATCTCTGAATGACTAAAATTTATTTCATTTGTAGATACATATTTTTTATGGTAATTATTTTAAATTTCATAAACTCAATATTTCATTAACTTATTTATGTATATAGGACAGGGTCTACAGAGCCTACAGGGTCTCACTACATAGCCTGGACATGTCGTGATGCTCTACGTCTGCCTAAGCAGGCACTTTATTTATTTTTTTTATAATTTATTTTATTTTATTTATTTATTTTTTCTTGTTTGAGAACCTTTTGTTTGTTTATTCATTCATTTTTATGGCTGGATCAGCCTGCCCCGAGGGCAGGACTAGCGCAGCATGTGGTGCTGGGGATCGAACCGTGGTCCCTGAAGCCACCCAAGCTTTCCCAAGCAGGCGCTTTAGACCACTGAGCCATCCCACCGGGCCCCTAAGCAGGCACTTTAACCCACTGAGCTATTTCACCCACCAAATAGTTAAGAAGGATTTTTTTGTTGTTGTCGTTTATTGCCTAGGCTGCCTTAAGGGCGAGTCTGATAAGGCATGTGGAGCTGGGGATCAAACCGCGGTCCCTTGTGCCTGGCTGAGTCTGCCCTCGCAGGCAATACTCAAAATTTTAGATAGAAAATGTCTTAAGTTTCAGTAATGTATGATTTAAAATGCTTCTACCCATTATTATGCTGGATCAATGTTTTCACTTGTCATATTTATGTAAGTAATCTAAAAATATTTATACTTGGATTAATGTTAATTTTTCATATTTTTCTGTGGCAATATTGTATTATCAGGAACAAATATTTTGTCAAAATAGTCCATATATGTACATTTTTATGCTTTGCCATGAATTATAGTTAGCGACACAGCTAAATTTTAAGAAATGTAGCATTAGTTGATTTCTTCATTGAGTGAACATTGTACTGTGCAATAATACCATCACAGATGACAGGCACAGATAGTCATTCCAGGTAGCTTCTTGAAGAAACTCATAAATATAGTAAATATACAATGTATTAAGCTGCGCCTATTCCAAGAGGCATATTGTTTTATAATCATCTTTTCTATAGGTAAGAGCATATTTTAAAGATAAAAAGGCACTATTTTACTTATAACATAATCATTGCTATCAAGTATATGCTCCACATAATTATATACCCTATACTTGTTTATGATCCAAGAGGCAGAAGGTGTATTTACACTGGTCTCCAAACAAGCATGAACAGTGCAGCACCTGAGAAGACTGCGACGACTCCAAACTTACTAGACAATGGTGTTTCCTCAGCTAAATTGTAATGTTATCCAATCAGAGTGGATTAGGCAGTGAATTAATGATCAAAATGAAATTTGCAGGGTAAGGACCTATTGTTCAATGTGAGAATTAAAATGTTATAGTTTGATTTTTGACCTCTCAAAAAGAGACAGACACAAAGAGGCAGACACAGAGAGGTAGAAAGTGAGACGAGAAAGACCTCAGAATTCCAGTAATTCTAGTTCCAACAACTGCTGTGCCCAGAATTAAATCATAGACAATGAGACACAGGCTAGGTTGAGCCTGTGCACTGGCCCTCTGAGGGTTCTGCTCACTAACGACATATGCTCATTTGTGTATATTTTCAATGGTTTTCTTGAAAGGGCTTCATGACCCACCACTTCTCAGAAAATTATAGACTGGTAATAGCTCTCCCTCAAGGGGTTACTTGCTCTGTAATGATTTTTTTCAGCCCTCTACGGAACATCACAAAAGAAGAGAAATGATTAGTGAAGAAGAGAGAAAAAGCAAAGGAGACACAGAAAACGGAATAAATTCTATTTTCCACTCTACATAAAATCTTGAGGGGAATGAAAATCACAGTTAATGGAAAGAATCAATTATGGAAATCTACACATAATAATAGGCAAACATTTGAATTTTAAATGTCCTCATGCTATTGTAAAAAATGAAGGCAACAACAATGTGTTCATATAAGAGTGATAGGAATAGATTTAGCCTGAGAAATTCCCATGACAATGTGTGAGAGTCAAATATGTTCTCAGGACTTGTCTGGTGGGTACCTAGATTCAGCTTACAAATGCTTCCTCACTAGTTGCTTAATGCTTCCAAGATAGATGCTTCTGTTTATTGAGTAGACAATTGTAGATCTGAAAGCCACGAGCAGGTGATATTTCACACTCCCTAAATGCACAACTAAGTAACGGCATAAATTTTTCCAGACGAAAGGTGCACAAGAAGTGTTTCTATCCACTGAATACCAAACATGGCATCTATGGGAAGCAGAAGTAAAGAGGCTGGGTTCACCAGGCTTATGGTGTGGTTGGTCAGTGAAGGGCAGGTGGGATGTAGAAGCGTGTACTTTTTACATAGACATAAAATATAGACAAAACAATCAAGAGGGAAAAGAATAAAGCAAAGAGGAAAACACAAATGCCAGCAAAGAGTTTGAAAGTTAAGACACTTCTTGAAGAGTCTTCTACCATTGAACAAGGAAGGTTAAACACATTAGAAACAGATCATACTGCAAAAGAATTTGCAACTGTAATTAATATGGAAGGTATTTGTCAATTGATTCCAACACATAAAGGCTTTCATGGCTTTCCCCCGTCTCATTTTGTTTACAAGTATTCTCTCAGCACATATTATATATCATATATATCATATATAACACAGGCTGCAATGATGAACACAGTAGAATGAGTGGAGTCCTGGGGTAATGTATAAGTGAAACCTCCACGGAGGCTTTGATTATTTATTTTATTTTATTTTTATGGCCGGCTCAGCCTGCCCTGAGGGCAGGGCTGGTGCAGCATGTGGTGCCAGGGATCGAACCGCGGTCCCTGCAGCCACCTAAGCTTTCCTAAGCAGGCGCTTTAGACCACTGAGCCATCGTTCTGGGCCCATGAGGCTTTGAGAAGTCTGTTATTTTCCTGTTGATCTAAAAGACAGCCATACGTATAGTAGTGAAAACAATAACCAAAAAATCACCTGATGTTTGTGACTACACATTTAGGTATACATTGACTAAGTTCATTTCTCCTGGCCTCATAAGAATGAAATAAGAGCAATGTTTTTTTTTTTTTTTTGCGAAGTTCAGGGTCTTTTACAAACACCTTCAAATTCCTGTGACATGGTTGTAGGACTGCGATTTCTTTTGCCTCTCTCAAAAGACAGTTCATGATGTGACAGTTTACTTTCTTATAGGGCAGATAATGCATCACCTCTTCAGAAGGTTCCTCTGGCCAGGTCAGTCAGTAGAGTTCCTCTGGATCAACTCATACCCCATTGATTAGTAAGCTAATTATGAAGCAATATCCCACCACATACACATATTGCTTACACATAGGGAAGAAGATCACATAGCTTGTACATCATTATGATTCATGTTTGAGTTACATTTTAGTACAAACCCTTCCTTAATCATAGAAATTGAGGACCCAAAAGAGGGATTAAATTAGAGAGGCAAAGTATGGACAAAGTAACTAAAGTCACATAAACCTGCATGTCAAACTCTGAGATGTAGGTGAGAACCAAAACATTAGTAATACATTTGGAGAAGCAACCATTTAGCATTGGAGAATCAAGCCATGTATTATCATGAAAGAATTTGTAAAAGAATGTATAACACAGCAGTGTATGTTGTATTCATCTCATTTTTCCAGAAGTTTTAGGCTTGAACTCTGCATGATATACCAAATTTCCGTCATTTCATGTAAGGATACTCAACTTTATTTCTTCAAAGTTCTATGCAATGCCTTACAAGACTTCCTATTACAATGCAAAATGAAGGATGAAGGGCACTCATCGTAAACCTTCATGTGCACGCCAGGTTCCCTTGTGAGCTACGTTAGCACAATATAATACTATGTAGCATTGCATATCACCCTGCTGCACAATAATCCTTTTTCATTATTATTGTTATTTTATGTATTTGATATTTTTCTATATCTTAACTATCACCATCCCTGGGGCTTCCATAATGAATGAATCAGAAACAGAGTGGCTTAAAATACCGGAGTCTTACCTTTTCACACGCTGAGAAGTCACAGTATTGGTAGAGCCACATTCCATCTGAAGGCGGTAGGGCATAATAGCCCCTTAGGTCTTTCCATTTCGCATGGGTTTTGCTTGCGAACTTATCTTATAAGTGCCGCATCTCAATTTCCCTCTGGTGTCAGGGCGCCTTTTCCTGCATGTAGCCTCCTATGGCTATCATGCTAGGAAACTAGGGACGGGATTAAGTCCTTCCCTAATTCAGTGACATCCACATAATTAATGTCATCAGCAAATACACTGCTTCCAAATTATAATCATATTCCAAATTCCTAGGCGAGTTTAAATATTAGGGAAACACTGTTGAATGGCTTACTGGAGTGTAGAATTAATTTTTCCTCATAGAGCTGACACAAATATTTAATTTATTTAATATTCTTAGAATTTTATTGTTTCATATTTTTCTACTTGTGATGAGTGTATTTTATGCAGTGCTTTCTTGAAAATGAAGATATACCTAAGTTTCATTTAATTACACAAAATGCTTCAACAATAATACAATTATCTCTCACTGACAAAGTTTTATTGTTATTATTTACTTTCAATTCTCTATTTTCCTTGTACTTCCATGGTTATTAGAAAACATAAGTGAGAACTGTGATAGTGAAGCTTCCCTCCCTGTCTCTTATCTTCTCTCTGTCTCTGTCTCTCTTTTTCTCTCTGTCTCTTTATCTCTACTTATTTCCCCCTACATGCACACTCACACACACACACACACACACACACACACACACACACACACACACACACTGTGCATACATCATTTTGTAGTTTGTGCAATGTCTTCCCAGAAGTTATTAAGCAACATCTTGTCATCATTTGTCTTGTATTAGTTGATTCCACTAAGCCTCTAAGACTCAGTGCAGATTCATTTTACTACTGGGAATAGTGTTTCTATGAGGCAAAGACACAATAAACATAGGTAGTCAGTTAAAAGCACCAGTAATAATTTTAGTAATTTCATAATTATAATAGGGATTTTCAGGGAAATAGAATCAATCTAACATGTGTGATAATCAAAGTGGATTTATTACATAGGCTTATATTATAGGAGCCATAAATGGCACATATGTATTTCAATATGAACATAGGAAAATGTTAAGAGATTAAGGAATTTTTAAGCAACTTCTGATATTTACTTGTAGAGTTATCCTCTTGGTGTAAAGTACGATTTTGTTTTAATTATGCTGTTATAGATTTGAGTACTAATGAATTTGCTAGAATGAAAGCAGGAAGCTATATATATATATATATTTCCCAAATCAGTTGTATTCATGGTATTTTTATTTCTATTATTTATTTATTTATTTATTTATTTATTTATTTATTTATTTTTTGTCTTTTTGAGACAGGGTCTTGCTATGCAGTTTGAGGCTGACCTTGAGCTCACTTTTGTAGCCCAGGCTGGTCTCAAACTCGCACCGATCCTCCTGCCTCAGCCTCCCGAGTGCTGGGATTACAGGCATGAGCCACCACGCCCGACCTATTCATGGTATTCATGGTATTTTTAAAGCAATGTATACATTTTAAATATCTATAAACATTTCATAAACACTTTACATCAATTTGCTACATACAAACACTGTGTTTAAAGAAACATTGAAATAGTTTCAGTTCATCAATCATACTCCTTAGAGACCAATTTCCCGTCACATAATGGAATGTTACATGATGAGAAAATGAACTGTTGTACTGGCTTGACATTTTATAACAATAGAAAATTAATATTCAGAACAATGTCTATCCATTAAATGTCTATGTATCATGGAAGTGATAGCAGTAATATGATACTAATGGGACTAATTTCTAGTTTATTGCAGAATTGCTTTCACGTTTCTGGATTGTAAGCTAAAAAAAGGATGAAATGCATGGTTTGCTACCCACTCTAATGTTTGGTATCCTGTTAATGGGGTTACATAATATCTAGGAAGAGCCAAAATTTTGCTTTTATTTGAGTTTGTCGGAAAAATAAGACTATTTATTTCCTGAAGAAGAAAAATAAGCCTTTTTCTATTCTCCAAGTATCATTAATTAGATCAGCATGTTCAAATCTCAATAAATACCTGTTAGAATTTGAATTTACCTCCCATGCATTACATAGCGGTTTGCAGTGTTATATATATGTAGATGTTAAAAAGTAATTGAGCTTTTAGTAAACCCAGACCCCCCACTTAGCACAGTTTCTCAGCAAGATAAACTAATGCTGCACATGGGATTCATAATTATTTTCAAGGAGGCATAGAATCTTTTTAATGATTATGAAAATCTCACGCTTTGTATAATTCATGATAATAGCTACAAATGTCACTTGGAAAGCCTACTGACCAGATTTGACAAGCTATACTGAAGTTAGTGCCTATATTTTCTGTTTTTAAAATTGCATTTATTAAGAAATAACAATGTGAAAATCTCAAAACATGCCAGTAGTATATTTCCAGTATTTGATACAATGCATATTGTTTTCTAGTAGTTATACAGAGCCCTGGTGTAGACATGAGAATTTTTCTAGTCATCACTGGGACAAAAAATTCTTCTCATTGATCTAAAAGAAAGCAGTTGTATACATAATCCTATGTTCCATAATCGTAGTGGGTTATTGGCAAAACTGGCGATGTTGGAAGCTGTTGATTTAAGCCTTTAACAGATCATTATACTAATCTAGCTTTATATTTTATACCTCATGGTTACACTTTTTTGCTGGGTGGTTAAGGGCAAGTTAAAGTAAGACCTGTATAACAACACATGCAACTTTTCTATCTCCCAAGGTCAGCCAAATTCCCTCAGGATTTGTTTTGAAACCACATACAGTTCTTTGTAGAACTGTTGTCAGTGTCAGCCATCTGGATAAGTCACTGCCATTGCTTGACCAATTTGCTCTCTGTGAAAACCTGAGAGAATGTTTTCTCTCTAGGTGACTCTCCTTAAGTACACTATACATTGTCGGTCCCTTTTCTCTGTGGTCCTATAATCTCCTTGAACAGAAAATTTGGAAAACCATTGAATTATAGGATGTTACAGCACAGGTTCTCTTATATCCTGAGTCTTCACTGATCTTGAAGGGCTTGGGGCAAAATATTGGCTATCGTTGTTACACTTCTTTTTCTCTAATTTTTGGTCTGTAAACTTATATTCTTAACCCTCCAGAAGAAAAGCTTAGTGATACTATTACTCTATAATGTAGGTACTTGAACTTAAATCACTGTCTGTCTGAGTATCAAATATCTTAGACTTAACTTGGAATTGATATTATCTATCAATCATTGATATTCTAATAAATTTCTATGGAATGTGATAAAAGCAGCTATACATTTTACACAGGAATTTAGAAATCTAAGCATATACAAAATTCTAGCCTATCAATCCTTTGCTGTTTTTCCTAGTCTCATACTCTAATTTTTGTTTTCTTGTAAAGCAACCATTTACTTGAGAGAGAATATAGCAGTAACTAAACTAACCTTAGAAGTGGCTTAATATTTTATTCTTTTATTCATTAAGGATATGGTAATTAGATTTATTCCACAGATTATACAGCTTATTAAGCTTTATAGAAATTATTTAACAATGATAATTTAGTTTTAATGTTTTTATGTTCAAATTTGATATTGGTAATATCTATTTAAAAAATTTGGATCTATAGCCCTTAAATAAGAAAGAAATTCTGCTATTTGTAACATTATATATGAACATGCAGAACACTATGTGAAAGAACAAATGTCAAATATAGGAGAACAAACACTACATGATCTCATTAATTTATGAAATAATGAAAAATAATTTCTGATTTCATAATAGTACATAGCTGAATGATATTAGCCATGGTCTGAGAGATGTGGCCAAGAATACCAAATTATACTTACATAGTGAGAATACATTCAAGAAATCTGTTATAAAGCATGGTGATTGTAATTAAAATATATTATTACCTGAAAAATATTTTTGAAAAATTAAGTATAAATTGTCTGTATCTTCCTCCAAAACAACTATATGTGGGGTAATGCACATGTTAGTGCAATTTAATTGTTCATATATATATATATATATATATATATATATATATATATTCTTTAAAATATCATATCATTGTGGTAAATACATAATAATTTTGCATGTCATTGTGAAAAAATAAAGTCAATTCAGCTCAAGAATTGTAGTAGTGTTAGATCTATGTACTGAAGGGGCTGGCGAGATAGCTCTGTGGAAAGAGTGCCTGCCTGGCAAGTGCAAGGTGTTGAGTTCAAACTCTGGTCCCACAAAAAGAACTATATACTGAAGTAGGTAAGCTCTGTCCAGAGGGAACTAGGGGCAACAGCAGGATGGCCAAACATCCGCCTTTGAGTCTTCATCGGATGCTTTACTTTTTCAGTAGCACCTATCCCCAATAGATGGATTTGTTCTTGATTAGGGAAGCACAGAATAGCTACTCTAAATAGCAATGCTATAACCTCATGCTTACTGCCTAAAGATTCTTAAGCACCTACATATGAAAAGTAAGATCTCCAAGGATGATCAGAAGGGATGATCTTCACAGACTATGGATAAATTTAGCATTCCTAACCTAAAATCAATGATCTTTAAGTTGGATATGACTAGCGTTTTGATCTGTGAATTGGATTTGAAAAATTACTAGTAACCATGCACATCAAATGTGAAATAGTTCGAGAAAAGAGCATAGATCTTCAATGAGCTTGTCACTTAAAAGTTTACTGCATATTTCATTTACATGACAATAATTTCCAATGGCATAATTGTCTCACCTGTATCCTTTCAGGTGCACTCATCAACTGTTCACTTAATTATTTGCAAATGTAATATGAAATAAAGGGAAGGATTAAAGAGCTATAATTCCTCACTTTAACATAATAATCATTTCAGTAAACTTTAAAAGAAGTATGATCCTGTCTATACTTTAAATATTTCATTAGACAATTGGAGGAAAACTAGTAATCTGTGTGTCCAAAACCTTCTAATGTGATTTCCATGAGGTAACAAATCCTGGCTTGTGCATGGACCTAACACCAGCACGTGAGCTTGATCATTTTCAGAACAGAGGCAGCCAGTGGTGATTTATTCACATTAACTTCTAGCAGTATTCACCAGGCATCTGTTTGTTATATTATTCGCTTAGAAATGATATCATTTTTAATTGCTTAAACAATACGAAGAAACCTAAACAATGAATTCCTGATCTCTGTCAACTCCAAATTATCTTAATAAAAATATGTATGGTCTGTACTAATGCAATCTGGGCAGCTGTTAGTGAGTCTCTAAATTTCTTCCAGGAAGTTACAGTGACTCAAACAAACTTTCTTGGCAGCTTTGGAGGAACTGTCTGAGAATGTGATTTATTCCTCGCCTTTCAGCAAGAGTGCAACTTGAAGTTTCACTGGCTGTGGTGCAGAGAGATCACAACTATAGAGCATGCTGTAAAGGAGAAGGCTTGCCTCCTTGGAGGTCAAGGGCAGAGCTCATGGATCACGGATCCCTGAGCCATCAAGGCTTGTCATGAGAGCTGACTGAGCTTTGTTGTGAGACAGGCTGTCCAGTTCTGTTGACCCCAGTAGAACTGAGGTGGGTACTGTGATGAATTGAATTTCTTCCATCTTCTTCTACATAATCAGATTTTCACTCTCACTTATAGTATGGGTAAGCCTCTGCACGGCATATACACAAAGACCCAAATAGCACAAACTTAAAGAACTCATTGGCATAATGGGCACAAACCCTACCTCATTTCAGTTTTAGATGAATGCTGACTTGAAAGATAGCAATAAGTATAAGTAGGGCAAACGTGTTTGACAGTTATTCAGCATCACCCTTGGCTCTGGGTCATACAGAGCAACCCAGTCAACAATGCTGAGGAAATCAACAGCCCACTGGTCATTGTCTGCCTGGACCTCGAGGCTCATTATCTTCTCTTCTTTACATTTTTCTTTCCCTTTGGAGATTGATGATACTGTTTTGCACCATGTAACACTTGTATCTTTGTATTGGCAACTATATTTGATCAGAGAAATTCCCAAGAGCATGTAAAGGGTGGAAAAACAGTTATTTTCCCTTTAGCACTAGATTAGTGGCCAGTTTATATCCTTCACTGTCTCCAGCTGTGAACAATGTGCCAAGCCTCCTACACCTGACCATTCTGTTTATCTCATCTCTTCTAAAAACAAATTATCACCCTCAGTAGAATTCTGAGTAGAGACTCTGCCTGACAGATTTATTCATGCTGTATTTCTTGAAACACTTTTTGTTGAATCATACTTTTAATTATGTCTAAATTCAGAAAAGTAATTTATTCTTTCTGGAGAGGTCACTGATAGAGCTAAGAATTGATTTAAGAAGTAAAACATTTTTGCAAAGTCATTGCTTTTAATTCTTTAGATATCGCAGTTACATCCTGGGTTGGCAGTCTCTAAGGTTGGCACAGTCGCAAGGGAGTCAGCACCGTATCTCGTGTTTCTTCCGTTCTTTAAATCTAAGCAAAGGAATCTCTGAGACATGCTCTCTGTGAAGCATCTTTTAATATAACAACCAACTTAATAAATTGGAAATCTCTGAAATACCTCTAACTATAGATTGCACACGTTATGTATTAGGAGTTATCAATCTGATTTAAAAGATAGAACTGCAAAATAAATGAGTTTTAAATACTCAGCTAAATTGATGAAGACTAATAAGGCATATACCAAAACTGTAGCTAAACAGCGCCTCTTATAGTGTTTATTTTTTTTATGATGTCCACGTTCAGCACTGACACAAAATACCTGATACCCTCAGTTAAGGAGAAAGAGCTTTATTTTATCTCATGGTTTCAGATAATTCAGTCCATAATCCCAGTGGCTTCAAGCAAAAGTGGCATGGTTGAAAGAAACAGCTGAAGAAGTCTTTTGGCTCCTAGTAGCTCGAACGAGGGCTACAGGCTAGAGCCAAAGCAGGATAAGTATCATCAACAGGCAGGCCTCCAGTGGCCCATCCCTGGCTACATCCGGTCAGCGGCCCATTCAGGGATGGACTCATCAACAGATTAACCCAGCGGTCATCGTGCCCTTGTGATCCAAGCACCTTCTGACAGCTCCACCGTGGAGCATGTCAGGGGCATCCAAGGAGTGACTGCCATCTTCAATAGCCACCCTTTGCCTTAAAGTTACAAGAACAACAAAAATGCTTAAAGTCACTTCTTTGAAGTTGACTTCATAACACCGAAGTAAAATATGCTGTTTTACCTTATCATACAGTAAAGGTCATTGAATGAAATTATGTTTAAAAACTTTAATTCCTCTTTAGGTTATTAATTTTAAGTAGAAGATTTTAAGACTTGTTACCCTTTGCTCCATAACTAAGTACAGAAAATATCAGTGGTTTAGGACAAACATTGTATTTTGCTGGTGTTTGGCCCAGGTGAAGTCAGTGAGAACAAGTACAGCGCCATGATGCAGCATTAAAGGGACGTGCTCACTGTCCTATCTACCACTCTAGCGTCCTTTGTTCTGTGTGGTCTATGTTTAGCCTTCTTGCAGAGTGATCTTTAAAAACTTGAGATGTGAGCAACCAATATTCTTGGTTAGGCTCAGAAATAGAAAACTGTGTCCTCTACCTATGTTATTGATCAAAACATTTTTAAGTTAGGCCAGATCTTTAGAAAAAAGACAGCAGATCCTATTTCTCGGTGGGAGGGATGTCAAGTAAGTTGTTTAACATAAGCTGAGATTTCACTATGGGGTTTGGTTGTACTGTGCTTACAATATTCTGCTTTTCATTGATTGTGTTATCTCATCTTCCAAGAAGTTATTTTAATGATGAACAGTCTTAACATAATGCAGAATTTGAGTCAGCAAATATTTATTTGATGATTCCTAGATTCATATTCAAAGATGGTAAACAATAAGTTGTCTGTTGGAGTTTCTTTTCTCTCTTTGCGGGGACAAAACACTTGACACCAAGAATTAAAAAAGAGAAGGTTTATTTAGCCTATAGTTAGTGAGGGTTTTGGTCCATACTTGGCTAGCTCCAAGGCAGAGTGGCACATGGCAGAGTACAGCAGTTTATGCTGGTGTAAGGCAGCACAGCAGCCAAGGGAGGGACAGCTAGACAGCCTCTTTCCCCCTCTTACATTGTAATGTCAGGGTGGGAAGAACGCTCAAACCCATAATGGGAGTGCTGGATCATGAATGAATCACAGGGTGTAGAAATGGCGTTTAGGAGGATAGCTAGGTACAAACCATTAACACTGTCCTCCTAGTACATAGATTTTAAGTGGAAGTATTCCAATTGCTTTATAGCATTTCTGCCTGTTCTCTTTAAGAATGCCGCTTAACTTTTCTGGGGTAAATAATCTAAGCTATGCTATCTTCCAAGCAGTTTTTCCTTATTTTGTTTTCTGCTTGGCTCTGAATGGTAACTACTCTTTCTTTTAGTTTTTCACATGTTTGGTACAGTGGTGGTGAACCTATGGCATTTTTTTTTTATTCTGTTTTACTTTTAAGTCAAATGATATCACTGCAGTTATTTTTCTCTGAACGAAAAGCTCAATATTAAGGTTTAATTCCAACATTAGCACTTTGCAATAAATAAGTGGATTTTGTGTTGCAGCTTGGCACTGAGTGAACTCTGAAAGTCATTAAAGAATTTCATCTTTACAATTATGTTTTGCTAACTCAACTTTCAATACTAAAATCTGTATTAAATAGTGTTTATTAGAGGGATACATTTAATAAATATATTCAAAAGTGTAGGAATTTATAAGCTTGTGTTTACAATGGCTCCATGCAGAGAGAGATATGGAAGAATATAAAAGGCCTAGCTGCATGCTGGAGTATAAAAGTATCCCTTGGAAGGCCTTCGGCTCAGCAGAGTGTCCCACTGGACTCCATATCAGGAGGCCAACGGCTTCCAGAAGACTGAAGCGTCTGTGCTGCAAGGCAAAAAGGTCCGAGCTGGAGGCTGAAGCTCCTCTGCTTGCGTCCAGGAGACAATAGCCAAGCAAACATGAAGACTGGAGCACCGCTGCTGAGCCAGAAGTGAGATTTCCTCTTTCGTTTTCCCTTTAAATAATTCATGTAATGGAGCATGCAAGATGAGGAATTCTGTCCTTAGTGAATCCCTTGGCCACTCTCAGAACTGGGTTGACCCAGTTTATTTGGACATAGTCAGGCTGACAATTAATTAAGCATTACACACTGGTATGTAATTTTATTACACTATGCCTTTGAGTAAAATCAAAGCCTCTGAGCATTAATTCTCATTATCACTTCTTTTATTTCTGAATTATATTTCTTTTCAGTCAGGTCAAATGAAGCACTTGAAATAGAAGTAGATTTATCCCATAGTCTAGACTACTGTCAGCAGATAAGTAAATTAAGAAACTATGGTTGAGATACATATATACATATATATGCACATGTAATATTTGTATAACATATATTATATAATATGTAATATATATTATATTATATATTATATGTTTATGTAGCATATATTATTTATAAGACAGGGACTCATCAATTATAGATCAAACTCCATATATAGCATGTATTATATATATACATGAATATATGAATTATTAGATCCTAATGAATCAAAAATGATGACTTTGCAGGAAAATGTATGAAGGTAGGGATTATCATTCTGAGTAAAGCAAGACTCAGCAGGATAAATTCCATATTCTAGTTTATTGGGAATTCTAGGGTACACTGACATGAATGTAGAAGGAGGACTATCAGGGAAAAGGAAGACAATAAGGGAAAACAGGAAGTAGAAAGTAACACAAGGCTGTAAGGAGGATTAGAACATGATCACAATGCTTTATGTGTCGCTGAAAATGTTAACATGAAATGTATTGTTTCTTACATCTGACATGTACTAGTATTTATAATGAAAACATTGTGCCAGATATTTTGAATAAAGTTTTTAAGCATGATTTGTCAAAGGCTTTTATGGATTGAAGTGTAGGTTAAGATGTACAACTTGAACATGGTCAATTTCTGCGATCTAGTATGCTGACATTTTACTTCAGAACATAAAAGTCTGCAAAATAAAATATCTTATGAGGTTCAAAAGTTTATTTTTCTTCCCTTGTGTCTACAGAGAAGTCAAAGTTCAAACTAATACTTTTGTTTAAAAGCACCTTAGCATTAAAGAACTGAATGTGATTCCACATCAGCACAGAGAAATACATGGTCCTGACACCCAAGATAAATGAACAAGAAATGGAAAAGTCTACACAAGGGGTCAAGTCCATTGGATGTGTGAACTGTTATAAAAAAATGTCAAACTTTCCATTTTTTTCTATCTGTAGAGCTATAGTCTCAAAATTGTCTTTCAAAAATAGTTCTTAATTTGTCAGACAAGGAAAGGAGCACACACTCTTTAATATATTTTACTTGGTAATAATTTATGAATAATTTAAATTGAAGAAACAATTATTAGATGCACAGGTCTTATTGGGAATTCAGGATCAAAAAACAAAAGTTTGCAAATGCAAAAAGTGGTTGCTTAAAGAGAATAAGAAAGGCGTTATACACTTTTTGATTCTTACCTTGAAGATATAAAGTCAGTGATATCACTCAGTGGAACAGAAATGGTGACATTAGTAAGACAGACCCAATAAAGGGTCAAAGGTAGCCTTAGCATTCAACACCTTAATCTCACTTCCCCACCTAAAATATGGTTTCAGTGACACCCAGAATCAATTTCCTCCCCTTCGCCTTCTGTCATATGCACCACATGAAATATATGCTTAGTGGGCTGATTTGTCCTTGATTCTCAGTCTGAACATACTGGTTACTCTAAAGCAGCTATTTAGGATAAAATATTAACTAATTTTTGGCATCTTGAATTATTGTGAGAATCAGACACTATATTGTTTCCCAGATGTAGTTCCATATGTCTGATGAAAAGTGGAAATAAACAGCTAAATCTATTTGCTGAGAGTGCATTTTCATATATGGTTTTAGAGGAAAAAATTCAAAAGTGCCAAAATAATGTAAAAGATCATAATGTTTTAGAAAAATCATCACAAGTTATGGTGATTTGGGAAGAAATTATTGAAGACACAACTATGATGGGGGAAAGGAGAAAGGAAAGAAAAGAAAAAAATATATATTTATATAGAAGATAGTTAATATACTTGTACAGCTAGTTTCTCTTAGTGCTTTAAAAGAAAGGTTTGTGCTAACATTGTTTGGACAAGATGTGATGATGTCATGCCTATATTTGTACTGTGTATAACTCCTGTGAAGAAAATAATACAGAATGTATTAAGTATTGTAACTCTCCTACTAACCTGTTCTGAAATTTTGTTATGTTTAATTTTTTTTTCTGTTTAGAAAACCAACCAATTAAATATTTCAATACTTTCAGTTGAATTTATTTTTCCAGTATTTTCAACACACAAAATATCTGAAGGCTTCACAATGATAAAATAGATAGTACAAAGTGTTCATTTATTTTTACAATCCAGAAAATAAACCCAGGAGACAGTACAGTAAAAGGCACACACCTGGTAGCGTTCTCTTTCTATTCATTGTGTTCCAGAGCCACATCCTCATATGCATTAAAATTTCAGTAGAGGGGCTGGGGAAATAGCTCAGTAGAATAAGTGCTTGCCTGGCAAATGCAAGGACGTGAGTTCAATACCTGATTTCACACACACACACACACACACACACACACACACACACACACACACAAAGAGATTAAAGAGCATGCAGCTTTTCTTCAGCTTTGCTTCCTACCAGTGATTTCTTAAGAGTAGTTCTTTAGGAATGCAAAATTTCTGATATCATAAAATCATTTTGAAACAAGCTCTAGTGAGTATTACTTTTCCCAATCTCGTTGGTTTTCTGATTGTCCACATAGAGCTAAATCTTCAAATTCCATTTATTCCAGTTCTTCTTCACATTTTTAGCATCACTAATAAATAGGAAAATGGCTTTCCCTACCAAGTAGAGCTGAGAAGTTGATAATAGCTGAGAAAAAAATGATGAGTCCAATAGATGTCCTAAAGGTCAAGTACTAAAACCTACACATATACACAAGAGAAACATCGTTTAGTTTCACTTAAGCTGTCTCTAGACTTCCTTTAAGTATATCTAAAGGATTTCCCTAAGTATTTACTGACTGATGAGCAACACTAACCCCAGTTAGTTCTACTCAAGACAAGAATAACACAAATTTTGAGTATTATAAGGAAACATATAGTTGCTGTCATTGTACTTATGTGAACTCTGATTTCCTAGTGACCTTTAAAAATATGGGAAAGTTTGAAGAGTGCTGTAGACAGTGACCTGGGATACGACAACCTGATTTTGAAAGAGGAAAAACAAATTTGTAAAACAGACGAAACAGGAAAGCAGGAACATTTTAAAAGAATATAATAGACTTATTTAGTATTTTACATAACTTCTAAGTCTGATATTTTAACTTTTTTAAAACAGAAAAACAGTAAAGACAAAGTAGCAAAAGGCAATAAAGATGATATAGGATTTCAAAACAAGGTGATAGGGAATTAACTATGGTTGTTATGCCGGGGGCGTGTGGTACACGCCTCTAATGCCAGCACTTGGGATGCTGAGGCAGGAGAATTGGTGTGAGTTTGAGACTACCCTAGACTACAGAAGTGAGCTCAAGGCCAGCCTGAATTGCATAGTGAGACCCTGTGTCAAAAAAGACAAAAAACAAAACAAAACAAAAAAAAGGTTATTATATTACATATTTTTATGTCTAAAGTAGTTGCTCAGATTTTCAGATATAGATATGTAAGGTTGATCAAGGCATTAAATATTAACTGTTCCTTTCAATAAATATTAGAAATTAGCACAATTATCTTAGACATATATATATATATACATATATATATATATGTATATGTATATATTTACCTAACTTTATTTCTCCTTTCCCCTCTCCAGTCTTTCCTTTTTAAAACAAGATCCATAGTGAGGCCCTGTACAAAAATAAATAAATAAATAAACAAAAAATAGAATAGGAATATAACAATGAAGCCACTTTTCAAAACAAATTAACAGGACAGTTACTGTAGTTGATACATTGTATATTGTTGTCTTCCTTGTAATTATTTACAATAGAAAATATAGGCATGATATATTATGTTTTCTTATAAGGTCAAGAGAATAATAGTGATGAAATTAAATTATTTGAAATATGTACTATATGTTGAATGTTCCTAATCCAAACATTTGAAATCCAAACTCCTCTAGGATCTGAACCATTGGCAGTTACTACATGACACCTAAATTAGAAAATTTCATACCTAATCTCATGTGATTGGAGGCAGCCAAACTAAATACATTCTGAAACCAAGTTTTAAATTACCTTCAGGTGGCAAAAAGCGGAAACAAAGCAGTCAAGAAATGCAAGCTTAACGTATGCTCACATCCACCCACAATAGCTCAGGCTTTCCTCTGAGCTGTGCCTTCAGTCAGATCGGCTGCTGTGTTACATTCTCCTGGGAACAAGAATCTAGGCTGTGTGTTGTTCGTGAGAATCTACTGTCCAAAGATCTGAAGCTGAGGTATTATTGCCCGCTCTCGGGAGCAGCTGCAAATGCAGATTAGCTCTAGCAGAGAGGTTTGATGGCCTTAAGACCTCTGTAAATCATATGCTTGCAGACGCCTATCAAAACCCCAACAGTGACAAGTGGCAAGTGACAGTTAAGCTGCATCTGGTGGAAGGTTTAGTGGCAAGTGAACTGATGTGTTTCAATTGTGTGGCTGCTTGAGGAGCCAGGTTTTATGTCAGAATCTGACACTTATGTGAGGCTACAAATGTCCTTCTATTTTATATACCATTTCCATCCTCACATCTTTTCCACATCTCACGCCCTTCTCTGTCCGTTTGGGTAAACCCATAAGCTAAACATAAGCCACACTGTGAAAAAACAAATAATAAAGCAACACAAAATACAGCAAAAACGTATGTCACTGGAGAGCATTTTTGGAAAGGGGAAGCCAGCCATGAAGCCATAGTCCTGCAATCCCAGCACTCAAGAGACTGAAGCAGGAGAATAGACTAGACACGAGATTGAGGGCAGCCTGGGCTACATAGCTAGTTTTAGGCCAGTTTACATTACATGATGAGATTCTGTCTCAAAATAAGAGAAAAGAGAAAAGAAAAAAATCAAGCAAGCAAGCAAGCAGGAAAGAAAGAAAGAAAGAAAGGAAAGCAAGCAAGCAAGAAAGAAAGAACAGAAAACATAATGATGAGATAAGAGAAAATTCAGAGACTGAACCAAAAGACACCTGCATTTAAGACAAAACACTAAGAGTACTACTTAAGTTAGGGGACTCGTTATGATAGATGATTCTCTGGGCTTATTGTATAAGTCGCATGCTAACCTGCTCTCAAACAAAGCCTTAAAACTTTTAAACCTGCTTTACCAAAGGAAATTGATCATTTTGCATAAAAGGAGAACATTCTGAGTTTTTCTTAAGAAAAATAGAATCTCAACTGAAGATCAGAAACAATTGCTAAAGGTCCCAACTACACCAAATGTGTCTTCTGCGTCGATGGCACCATGTAGAATGGCTGACTACATTGGTAAAGCCTAGAAACCCTTCGCTGTTGGTGAAAAGTTGATCTTGCCTCATATGAAGAAGGCTTGCAGTGAACTTTCAGAAGAGTCTGCTCTTGGAAAAGTTGCACGTGTTCCTCTTTTGGCTCACAACATAAGTAGTGAAATTGGTGTGCAATCCGGTTTGACAAGTATACAAATATTGAAAATAAGGCAACAGCTCTCATTTTCTTTTATTTTAATTGTATTTTGAGAAGTAAAAGCAAAGAATAAAAATAAGAAATAAACAGGGTGACATAAAACAGTACATATATTACAGATTTTCAAACCAAGAATAGTTTATTAGCAATTGTTGAGATATTATCTAATTTGTCATCAAATCTGTTGTTCAGATAACCAGATACAGTTATGTAACTTTGGACATATGGTTGGATTTTACCACTCGCTTTCAAGAAACGTTAAATTTTTATTCTTGTCTATTTTTAAACATTTTTACATGTTTTTAAAGTTTATTTTTTTGTGTGTGTGCAAACAAAATAGCTCAGCAATTTAATATGCCTGAAAGCAAGCCC
This sequence comes from Myocastor coypus, assembly GCA_004027025.1. NCBI lineage: Eukaryota > Metazoa > Chordata > Mammalia > Rodentia > Myocastoridae > Myocastor > Myocastor coypus. The sequence goes on from PVJA010021821.1 coordinate 33,743, forward strand.
AGAGGACAAGAGTTCAATCCTCTGGCTGTGCCAGCCACAACCCCCAGAGTGCACTAAGATGGCAACTGAGACTGAGCATGGTGGTGCGCGCCTGTAATGTCAGATGTTGGGAGGCTGTAAACGGGGAGATCACCATGAGTCCAATCTAGTAGTGAGGCCCGGAACACCCTGGAGACCCTCCCCTAAAATAAATAAATAAATACAGCTCATTTTAAAAGGAGTACAAGAATAAGTAATATGACATTAGAAACAGCACACACTTTGAAGACTGAGATGTCGAATTACTGACGCTTGGGTTTTGTTTTACACGTTGCTGTCCTCCATGTAGTTGCTTAGCTGGCAACTATTAGCACACAGAGTTCATTAGGGCGAACATTCTACACATGAAGTGCTGTTTTCAAAAGACTGATGGAGATCTTCAGTACAATCACCTCGGCTGTGCTGTGTATACCTGCATGGTTTTCCCTTACTTTTTTTCTTATCTTTTCTCTCTCTCTCTCTCTCTCTCTCTCTCTCTCTCTCTCTCTCTCTCTCTCTCTCTCTCTCCGTCTCTCTCTCTTTCATTTTCATTCAGTAGATCTTTCAAAATAATGTACAGAAGGATATTATGTTTGTATTTTGATTGGCAACCAACACCATGGGTGTGGAATTATTCAAGTGGTTTACTAATATCATCTCAGGAAACCATACTTAGTCATTTTGTGTCAGGACATATGTGAAAGGAGTGGTTACAAAGACTAGATTTTTGTTCATTTGCACAACTTAGGTTTCAGGTATAATTGAGGTTGCTTCACAATGTGCATTTGTGTACCATGGTCCAAAGGCAAATGCTTTCTAGCCAAAAAATGTCACCTGAATTTTAAAACATTTTTTTCTATCTTTTCAGTGAGGAGATGGACGCTGGCCACATGTCTTTGTTTAGGCACAAAGCATATCTAAACATAAAGCACAGGCTACAGCTCTTGAGTTATGGCAGCCACTTTAAAGATTTCATTCAGTAAATAGTAACTATCGATGACATATTTTAAGGATACGAAATGAGTGGCAATACTTGCTTACACATTTGACATAATTCAACCTTCTCAGTCAATTTTATCTGTTCCTCAAGAAGAGAATAGTACCTGTACTGGAGTCTGCAAATAAACTGCTTGCATTAAAAAGTAAACTAAAAGCCTAGGGGAGATGCGTGTACGTTGACATTTTTGACATGTTTTAAATATTAGGCAACATTTGGAAGCCCCGAGTGCTTTTATGTCTGAGTTGGCACATGATTGCCTATTTCAGATTTTAAAACAATTTAGTTTTCAAAAATGTTTGAACACTATCTCTCAGCAACAACTAGGTAGAAATGAATTTCCAACCCATTTGCATTTATAGATAAGTCAACTTTGTTCAAGCCAGAAGGAAAACATCAGCTCGTGAGTA
>PVJA010021822.1:0-35048 GCA_004027025.1 Myocastor coypus
AAAAAAAAAAAAAAAAAAGAAATGTGGATTTAGAAAGGTTAATGTTTAGTTGTTTGATCAATCTTATATACCTATGTGTATTAATCTAAACTGATCCGATGATGAAAATATGTAATATAACCATTGTTAAATTTAAACAATAAAAGAATTGGAAAAAAAAATAAATAAATAAATAAATAAACTAACAGCAAATGCTGGTGAGTCTACTAAGTAAAAGGGAAGTTTCCACACTGTTGATAGAAATTTATACTAATACAACCACGATGGAAATTAAAATGGAGATTCTTTGAAAAACTAAAAATAAAAATCCCATTTTATCCAGGTTTCGTTCTCTCAGTATTATTCTCAAATTGTCGTATTGCAGTGACACATGTATACTCATGGTTATAGCAGAAGAAGTCATAATAACCAAATTTTGAAAGCAGCCTGCAAGTTCATCAACTGATAAGAAAAATTAAAAATGTGTTACATTCATTTAATGCAGTATTACTGTGCTCTAAAAAATGGTAAATTTGGTTTATGCATAGAATATTATATGCATCTGAGATCACTGTGTTATGTCACATTAATCAGCCATATAAGCCTAAACAGCACAGGATTTCTCTTAACCAAACCAAAGTACAAATAAAGAGCAAATCAAAAGATAAATAACAGGAAACAGGAAGACGGATCCTTTGCAAATGGGAAGGGAACCAAGAATTGGGAGGAGGGGAAGTTGAGGGTATTGAAAAGATGAAAACAAAAAAATTGAGTTGTGTTATGAACACATATCACCATCTCATGAGGAATGTTAGTATTATGTAATAAAAACATGGACTAATAAAAATTATTGAAAATATTTAAAACTGGTAAGAACTCTCAAACTTTCGAACTCAAAGATGAGTATCCTTGTTGACATGTACATACATATCACACTGATGACAGGATATTGACACCATCATTAACAGCTCCTCTGCTGCAGTAACTTTTTAGTACAAATGCCATAGGAATTGCATAATTTTCAAAAGAAAGTAGGAAAAATAGTACACTACTCAGAATACATATAATTAAGTTATTTGAATTAAGTTTTGTAGTAAATGAGTCTGTTAAATTACTTCACAGTACCAAATGAAATCATGTAATGTAAATGTCATGCCCTCATCAGTCCAGTAATGTGAAAATCCTGCATTTCTTTTACTGGAGTTCTTCTAATAATAAGCAAGAAGTGAGCTGATTTTTCTCATCTTTACTAAACTTTCCATATGTGCAGAATTTAAATGAAAGCTCCAGCACAGGATATTGTAAGATGCACTTATACTGAACAGTATTTATGCACTATGTCAGATAGATGCTTCCCAAACTTTTCAGTAAAAAGGCCTTCTTTCTTTCTTTCTTTCTTTCTTTCTTTCTTTCTTTCTTTCTTTTTTTATTTATTTTTTTTTTTTGCGGTACCAGAGATTGAACTCAGGACCTTGTACTTGCCAGGAAAGTGCTTATTCCACTGTGCTATCTCCTTGGTCCCCAACACTTAAGATTTTGGTCAGATTTGTGAAGCCTATTGAATATAAGCTACTTCAAACCTAAGAATTTCCTGTTGAGGCATAAAGAGGTCACTTACATGGATACCTAAACTGAACAATATCTTTAAGATTTTCTCCAGGAACAAATATATATATATAATGTATATTGCCACTCCATTTCAGAAAAAGATAGTGTATTTTCTTTATCAATTGTTTAATATTTTCATAGAAATCCTTGAGTTTCTCATATTTGTTTCCTTTAAAAACAAGGGAAGTTTGCTAAGGACTTTCTGAGTAATATTTGAAGAATCCACAGACACTTTGTATGTATCAAATCCATGCTTGTATGCACAAGGTAGCTTTCAAAATGATTGGTTTGTCTTGAAGAAGAAAGCCACTTCACACAAACAAAAGTACTCAAGACTAAGCCTTTGCCCCATGGAATACACTTTGGAGAGAATACAAAAACATTAAATTCACATTATTAGTAAAGACAATAAGGGAAGTACTTACAGAAAGCTGTCCTGTCACACCTTAGAGGAGTAATTGAATAAAATCAAACACTTTGTACAGCAGAACATTTCTAGTTGCTTTAGTTTTTCCTTTAAAAGGGGAAAATTTTCTTTCCATTGAGCCTGTAGCAAGATTTTAAATATAAAGTCACATAATTTACAGTTAAACGAGCCACTAGAGTTTGTAAGTATATATAAAACTTTATAAATTTTTTTCCTAAATTTTCTTTTAAAAATAATTTGAGATTAGGTGTGTGTTTAGGTGAAAGAACCCTAGAACAAGTGTGAGGCCCTGGGTTGACTCCTCAGTCCTTTGAAAACAACAAAGTTTCTGTTTTTATAATTTCTGTTAAAAATTATACAATGTCCTACAAGACTAGCATAGGCATCTTAAAAGTACAATAATAATGTCCATACATTAGATAAACATATTGTAAAAAATAATAATTACAAATATTCCTGTGTGTTGATTTAGCGCTTACCTGGGAGGTCTGCATTCATGAGAAAGGGTAATGACATGTGAACTAAATATGTAAAACTGTCCACCATAAAAATGTTTGTATTGCATATAAATATGAAGCATTAAAAGTGAAGAAAAACCCTAAAGGAAATACGTGAGGCTTTATTTCATACGGAAAAGCTCTGGATCTATATTGTCAGAGGAAAACAAAGATACAACATTCCCATGGTTTTTTAGAGCAGCTCTCAATCATGAAGTTACAAAATGTCACTATGTTATAGATATATCTTGGGATGTAATATGAATAATTTTTATTTATTTTTTGTTTTATTTTTATTATTATTTAATAAGAAATAACAATGTATAAAATGTGACAGTTTCAAAACACATTAGAAGTACATTTCAATATTTGATAAAATGAATATTGTTATCCTCCTAGTACTTGTACAGAGCCCTGGGTGTAGGTATTATAATTTTTCAAATAATTATTGATACAACCAAATTTCTTCCCATTGCACTAAGAGAAAGTGACTGTATATATAATCTACGTAATCTAATGTCCGATAATCTCAGTGGGTAACTGGTAAAACTGGCAATGTTAGAAGCTGTTGATTTAAGCCTTTTACAACTCATTTTTCTAATCTAGCTTTCCATTTTATGTCTTGTGTTTAAATTTTCTGCGGGGTGGTTAAGGACAAGTTTAAGTATGACCTGTACAGCAAAACATGTAACTTTTGTATTTCTCAAGGTCAGTGAAATCCCCTCAGGATTTACTCTGAAGCTATGTACAGTGTTTTGTAGATCTGTTGTTGGTGTCAGCCATCTGGATGAATCATGGCCATTGCTTGACCAGTTTGCTCTCTGTGAAAGCCTGAGAGAATGTTTTTCTCTAAGTGACTCTCCTTTGGTAAATTATGTATCTTCAGTTCCTTTCCTCTGTAACCTCATAATCTCCTTGAACAGAAAATTTGGGAAACCACTGAGTTATAGGATGTTACAGCACAGGTTCTCTTATGTCCTGAGTCCTCACTGACCTTGAAGGGCTAGGGCCAAAATATTAGCTATCCTTGTAGCCCTTCTTTTTTCTCGAATTTTTGGTCTGTAAACTTATATTAACTCACCTGAATGAAAATCAAAGACTTGAGGGTTAAACAATGAAGTGACCATAAGCAAAAGAGATAGGAAGCATGGCAGGGGAAAAACCATGCACTTATATACACAGGATATATTACATAATTGTCCTAGGAACCACCAAAATGTTTTTGACACTGATGATAGCAATCGGTAACAGCAAAAATATGCTTGGATTGCCTGTCATTCTGGTTTTTAGATGTGTGCTGCTTAAAGTGCAATTTCAGTTACTGCTATATTCTCTTTCAAGTGAATGGTTGGTTTACAAGGAAACAAAAAATGATATTGAATGAGAGTAAGAGAGTAGAAATATGCCATAGGATTGATTGGCTGCCATTTTATATGTACTTAGATTTATAAATACGTAAGTATGTGGAACTGCTTTTATCACATTCTATAGAGATTTGTTAGAATATCAGTGATTGATAGAAAATACCAATCGCAAGTTAAGTCCAAGATGTTTCATACTCATAAAGACTGTGATGATAAGCTCAAGTACCTATTTTATACAGTACTAATATCACTAAGCATTACTTCTGCTGGGTTTTGAATAACATGTTTTAATCACATCTTAATGGAAAATTTTCCACTCATTCATTTTTCTTAAATAATTTTAACTAGTTCATAGCAATCCTTACTTACTGCTATTTAAATGTTTTCTAGAGTGGAACAAAAATGTCAAGTGAGATTATAACTTGTTTTAAGAGATTAATTCATTTTATACATGAATAAATTAATTTATTCACTGATATAATAAATACTTTTTAAGTTTTCAAAGTATTCCAGGGACTGTGGCTAGTGTTACAAATATGAAAATGATTAAAGCAACATCTCTGCACACTGGAAGGCATGTAGTTCTAGTGAGGCAGGCCTAATGTGAGGGAGTAAGTACAATCCAAAGGGATGAATGCACATATTAGCAACAGGACTACACACAAAGTTCTGGGTGTGATGATGCGTGTCTGTAGTCCCAGCACCCAGGAGTTCAAGGCAGGAAAATTAGCACACAAAGTTCTGTTTATCAAAGTTTTTATAAAGAAAATACAAAACAAAGAAGAAAAATTATGAAATGCTAGTAGAGCTCATTGAGGTTGCTCTTACCAGCTGCTAAAAAAATAGATGTTGGCTACTCTGGGAATTGGTTTAAAGTTGAACATACTTTGTTCTAGGGGCAAAGCTTTGTCTAAAGTCATTTTCTTTTAAAATTTAGTAAAATCTCTGTATACAAAAAAGAGAAAAATTATGTTTTCCTAATTGAGTTTAGGAACACGCCACACAATTAGATTTCCTGAGCTAGATGTTACAGAATTCCTAGGAGTTTACTCAGCTAGAGAAAACAAAGACCTATATTCTTTAGTAGGTCAGAAGGTATTGGAGTTGTTTCTCTTGTTGTTCATATTTTTTAGATTACGGGAGAAGCATGACTAGAATAGTTTTTCTAAAACCTGAGGTCTGATGCTGAGAGTCTACATCAATTGTTTAGAGTACATGAGACTCATGCTTCAACGGCCAGTTGAGGAAAAAAAAGTAATGCTCTATAAACTATGAAGAATACCTGAAAAAGGAGAAAATGCAAGCCGGAACTTCAGTTAGGAATTATACAAGAGTCACAGTGAGTGATGATGAGAGCCAGAATCAAGCACTAACTATAGGGATAAAAAGACTGAAATAGATTTAAGTGATATTTAAAGGGCAAAATAACAAACAAGACTGATTGCATTCAGGAGCTAAGGAAGAAGGAAATTAGTCAAAAATGACGCCAAGTATTTAGCTTGAATGATTTAACATACACTTATACAAAGAATAAATGCAAAACTAGGTTCCATGAAGTGAAAATGAATTGTTTCTTTGGATATCTCTGGCTTCAGATATCAGTGAGTCATTCAACTAGAGCTGTTGAATACAGAGTTACAGAGATGTGCAATGAGATTTCAATTAGTCTGAGCTATCACTACAGATTGAGTGACTGATATACAAGGTCCCAGTAAAAGCACATAAATAGATGAGGTCACTCAAAAAAGTGAAAATTGTAATAGCTGCAGAACAAAACTTCAAGAGACACCATACCTAGGCAGAAGTAGATGAGTGGGAAAAAGCTGAAAAAAGAGAGCGGTAGGCAGGGCTAGAGGTGTTGCTCAGTAATAGAGAATCAATCCCGGTCATGAAGAAGCATGGGTTCAATTCCAAGAACAAGAAGAAAAGGCAATAGGTAAGGAGAAATATTCTTTTTAAAAAATTACAGAAGTTATTAACAGTACTGCATGCTAAAAGAAATTAGACTGAGCACAGAAAAGGGACCATTGGTGGTCATTAGCTTTGGCATATAAGGACTTATTCAACATTTTCAAGAGTGGTAGAAGCAGAAGCCAATAATCCATTAAGTTAAAATTCATAAAGAATATCTCTGAAAATTACTGCAAGGGACTTAGAACATAAAACATGATACTACCTTGTCTCACAGAAATAATTTCTACTTTAAGCATAAATTTACAAGTATGTTCAGGGAAGGGATAATGCTTCAGAGTGAAAATCTCTGTCCTTGCACACTGAATCACTGTCATTTTTAAAGTTAGTATTTCTCAGCCTTTTACTGTTGACTTAATGATTCCTTGTTGCCTCCTAGTGTCAGGAATGACCCTCGGAAGCATGCACCTTGCTCACTTTTTACTGTTTTCCTATTAATCATTGAAGCTAAAGGATGCTTCAGGGAGATGGTAAGGTTAGAGGAAACAGAGAAGGCACTATTCCTCCTTGTTGGTTTCTTGCTCCCTTGAATGGAACCTCAGTAAAGGTGTTCCACCAAACCTAATGATTTAATTTATTTTTATTTTCTTGGTTAATCAAATAGTGCAGGACTGATTTAATCAGTATGAAATTGAAAGAGGTTTAGATCTGCAAAAAAATCCAAATTTGAGGAAGGGTAAACTTTAAAACAGCAGCTGGGCTGGCAGGGAGGAAGAGGCAGGGAGTGGGTGGACAGGCACCTGGGACCAGGGATGGATAACTGACCACTGTCAAGCCAGTGTGGTAAGCTTCTTGGTTTCTCACGGGAAACATTTTATTCACCTCAATCCATCTGTGTCCAGAAATGCCTGTTCCATTCATTTTCTGTGTTCTGTTGGTGGTGATATTATAACCCACGCATTTATTCAGTTCCTGCACCACGTAGAAAATTTAAATAAACTCAAACACTTTCTTCAGCTCCATGATAAGTTGAAAGTCACTCTTCTGCATTTGCTAATGATTTAATTTCTGTTCACTCCTTTTTTGTTGTATTGTTTCCAGGATCATTGTATTTCCTGAGAGAAAACATCAGCAGCTCACAGGGAAGCACATCAAAAATTTGAGTTATGGCTCTGTGAAGCTCTTTTTTCTAATATATAAGTTCTGATAATGTTATTATTTTTTCTTTTGTTCCTTATGCTATCAGTGGTCGGTATTTCTTAACATAAGAAATACTACTAGCGGAAAATACAGTGTGGAAAGGAAATATACAACATACAGTGTTTCTTTTATATTTTTTTTGGACCTATACTTCTCTGGAGAGCCAGGGAAATACCAGGGATTGAAACAATGAATGCACTGAGCTATATCACCATTTTTTGTGTGACAAATTCTTGCTAGTTCATTTAATTACTCAGGCTCTAGGCTCAAATGTGTGAGACACTTGCTCTATTTTTCCAGCATACTAAGATTATTGATATGTGCCACCATGCCTGCCATTTTTTTGACATAAGTTAAGATTATTGATATATTCAGATTAATGTAGCGTTTGCTGTGTTTCAGGAAGTTTGTAATCCAACATTTATTCAACTTCTATTTGTGTGTTTCTGTGTGTTATCAGCATTAGGAAATCTATGTGCTGTGAATTGTTTTCCTTGTAGTGAAATAACATCGCACTGAAACACAATCAGATGATTTGTGCTATCACTTGTACTCTAACTGGCTAGGTGACCTTAAGAAGTTTATTTCTTCCTTGCCTCAGTTTTAGTTTCCGTGTTTTTCAAGTGAGAGAGCTTATTATGAATTATTTGGTCACCTAAAGTGGTGTCAATCAGTCTGGGGTGATTTTTGTTACTTGGTTTTGTTTTGGGGTTTTGTTGTTTATTTTTGCTTGATTTAGATGGTTATCATGAATTGGCAAAGTACAGCTCTGCTAACAATCATGATGTTACCAGATGACATTGGATAATGGTTGATGTCCCTGTAGACATAGCCATGGACACTTTCAGTTGCTACTTTCTGGTGGAACCTATCGGACACTATAGCTCAACTTTACTCCATACTATTCTCTGTCACTGTCAGTCACCAATCATCACCTTCTTGGACCAGCTTGTGTTAAGCACTGTACATCCACCATACTGGATGATCATCTCTGCCATTAATTTCATTGATGTTCAGTACTAAAACCCTGTAAAAGTTTACTGCTCTTTCTTTTGAACCAATCATTCCTCAAGTAAGAATCTCAAGTGGATATACAGAACTTTTGGAACCCACACTAACTGAAAAATATACCATTAGCACATTTCATAACCATCAAAGTAAATTTTTATTTTAAAAGACCCTTTAGAGTAAGACAGGACATCAGTACTCCAGAAGGAGCCCTTGTACACTAACCTGACACCTTGTTGAGGGATGCTGTTTCTATACCTGGTGCAGGCCTATGATTGTTCCAGTAATAGTCTTTCAATTGGTTCAGAGCTCTAAGACAGCCTTGGCCATCATGGCAGTGATCTAGATGGAGGACAGGGTTAAAATCAGGGAAACTTCTGGAGGATTTCAAAGTTTAAAAACAAGTCCAGATTCCATGCTGACTTCAGTCATACCAGGTTGTTCACTGCTTTCATTAAAAAAGGCTGAAGTAGCATGTGAAGTGCTGGGAGCATGTGATGGTGGATAAGAGTGGCCACTAGATACTTAAGGACACTGAAACAATTTGTCTAAACCCACTGGTGAGATGGAAGTGTAAGGGACCACCAAGAAAAGTTAAGAGAACAGGACATAGGCCCTGGCCAAGCCACACCCTCTACCAACTCTCACAGGAAAACAAATGGGAAAGCCAGCTGCATATCTTCTGCCTAAATAGAAATAGGAATGAGGACAGGAGCTCGCAATTAAGTAGTAGGAGGTAGACAATAGTTCTATGTCTACTTCTTTTTGTTTTGTTTTGTTTTGTTTTCTGATGTTTCTTTTTATTTTATTTTTTAAAATATTTTTATTGTTTAAATTTAACAATGGTTATATTACATATTTTCACCATCAGATCAGTTTAGATTAATACATATAGGTATATAAGATTGATCAAGCAATTAAACATCTACCCTTCTAAATCAACATTACTTTTTCCCCTTTTTCTTTTCCCCTTTCTTTTCTTTGAAAGTTGACATATTGCATATTGTCCTCACAGTAGATCTATGGCTACTCTAAGAGTTCACATTCCTGTTTTGATATAAAAGAATGTTAGAGAAATTTTGTTGGAATTTTGAGTGACTTTTTGCTTAGTGCTGCTGTTAAGAATACTAACTAAGGATCAAACAGGCTTTATATTAGTTATTTTGGTTTTTGTCACTTTTTAGACCAACATTTAAAACCATTAGATGTTAACCAATTGGACTAAGATACATATAACAGGCTAGTAAATATGCTCCTACATGGGTAACAGAAACATGAACTTAGCAATTTCATATGCTCTCTGGTTCCTTTTATTCTGGTGATGTTCCCATGCTCGGCTTCCTGCACACCACTAACTAAGAATCTTTGCTCTGCCTCCCCCTTCTGACGTGCTAGTTCTGCACTGGAGGCAACCAATCATGGATGAAAACTATAAGGAAATCAAAACTCTCCTCGTTTAAGTTGTGAGTCTTGGGTAGTAAATTAGCAGTGAGAAAGATGAATAATAAAACCTTGAATCTAACACCTTTTAGCCCTGGGATTATGCGTAAATCAATTTAGCTTCCTAATTGCAGCCTTCTCCATTTCAAAATCAGTATATGTACCTATTTCGTGAAATAATGATTTAAGATTTGTGGATTGGAAGCATGTGTTTGTTGCTTTCACATCACTGAGACCAATACTTGACAGCCACAAATTAAAGTAGAAGAGTTTTATTTTGGCTAACTCCTTTTACAGGATTTGATTGATTGTGAATTGTCTAGAAGGCCAAAGAATGTGGTGGAAGGGCATGTATGGAGACAAGTTGCTCACATGATGGTGCTCAGGAAATGAGAAAAGAAGAAGGAATTAGAAAGGGAAATGTATCCTTCCAGATCATGTCCCCTAGAAATCTACCTATAGTCAGTCCCTACCTCCTAACAGCACGCTTAGCACTAAACTAATCTGTGCATGACTCATGATCAAAACACCTTTCCAAATACTTGCCTTTGAGGACACGAGAGTCTAGGGAGTCATTCTTATTCTACACAGTAAAAAAAACCACAGAAATAAAAAAAATTTGACACACATCTCCACAAATATTACATGTTTACTGAAGCCACTTGTAAAGCTCCATCTGATGTCTTTATATGGAAAGAAATATTTCAATTCCTTGCCTGGATTAAAAGACAAGTGTTATTAACTTTAAGCATTTGGTATTCTCCTATCAGTGAAGTATTTGGTCAAAAATACATAGCTTCATTTGGAAGTAATGAAATATCTCCAGATTTCATCAAGTGATGTATATTATAAGATCCCATGAATAGTGAGATAATGTACTTGTGTAAGTCACAGTTGAGTTAAGAAAAACACTACTTTAAGAACTTTTTTGGGGTACTGATACGTTCCATAGATGTCAAAAAACAAGATGAGCTCCCAGAAAATATACTAAAATAAGAAACTATACTCATAGACTCATGTATGAAGATTTTTTCCATTACAAAATTCATATACAGAGAACTGTGATATCATCAACTACATGACTATCAATGGCCCCTGGGAGACATGGGGATGAGATTCAGAAAAGACAACAGGCAAGAGCTGAGGTCAGATGGAGGTCATCTTTCTCCTAATGGGAAAGGAGGAGAATGCCTGAACGAGCAGTGTAGCTGCATTTATTTATACTTCCAAAGTTAGTACCAGAAGACACAAAGTTGTCTAGTCACTGACAACTGGAATTATCCAAAGCAAGTTGCTTTTCTCAACATTAAGGTAAACAGCCTGATTGATTTAAGTACTTTGGCCTTATCTTCACATCTGTGACCAATTTCCAGCTTCAGCTGCTCCCTGAAAGTCAATTTTCACCCCAAAATATTGCATTTCTCATATCTAGTCAGTGAAAATATATAGAAAAGATTTAGAATAAGACCATCTTCTCACAAAAGAACACAATTGATTAAACTGAATTCCCTGTGCTTACTTTGTAAATATTATCATGCTGTGCTAGTTTATCTCTTGGTCTTGCAATAAAATTTTGCAACTACTACTCATCCTTATGTTATTCTTTAACTATAAAACAGATGAAGAGCTTGTGCATAATGCTACACACGTGCAATCACAGCAATCTCGTAGGCTGATGCAGGACTACAAATTCCATCCCAAGGACAAAACAGATAGAATAGCAGATTAAAGTTCCTGCTTAGGCAAGGAGCAGCTGTAGGGGTTCCATTGGCTTCTGTGATGGCCCCGCCCACAGGCCACGCTGAGACTTTGAGACTGGGTCTGGTGGAGCATGCCTGTAATTCCAGGGATTGGGAGGCTGAAAACAGTAGGATCACTAGGAGTCTGACCTCCGTAATGAGACCCTGTAGACCCTGTCCTAAATACATTTAAAAAATACAAGTTCAACTCCAGCCTGGGCAACCTAGCAACTCAGCAAGATCCTGTTTCAATATAAAAAAAGAAAAAATAATAGACTACAGGTGTAGCTTAGTGTAAAGACAAGTTACTCAGTCTATAGTACTCCTCTGCTCAAAGAGGTGAAAAGTAAACACCCAAATTTTTTTTTTGTCTTTTTAAGACAGGGTCTCACTATGCAGTTGAGGCTGGTCCTGAGCTCACTTTTGTAGCCCAGGCTGGTCTCGAACTCGCATCAATCCTCCTGCCTCAGCCTCCCGAGTGCTGGGATTACAGGCATGCACCACCACGCCCGGCTAACACCCAAATTTTGGATTCAAAAACTTCAAAGTAGATTTCTAAGGCCAAGTAGAGTTCATTGAAAAGAGCAGTCAGTGTTTATACTGTTTGACTAATCTTACAAGTCTATATATGGTTATCTGAGCAACTACTTTGAAGAAAACTATAGCAGCATAATAACCATTGTGATTTACTTATCTTGTTTAAAATTCTGTATCATTTTTACTGTTTTACTATTTGCATTAACATTTTAGAAATTGATATGTAAAACCTGTGCTGAGGCTGAAAAAATAAGTATAAGGAATATCCAAGATACCAACAACTCTTTATTTTAGAATTTTTGTGCAGGCTTTTAGGATCCATATTTAAAGTCAAAGGCCAACTTTTCATATTCTAGATGGAATAATAAGTAGATTTTCATGTTTTTTGAAAAAGAAAAAGAAAACATAAAAGCATTCTATGTTTTTTTAATCATCAAAGAGAAAGCCTGTGGTGAGATGTTTGGTTTGGGCACAGACTTATGCTTTTCTCCTTGCTATAATGGTTGATTGAATAGTGTATTCATGCTTTCTAAAGAAAACATAAGCATAATGAATATTTTCTTGAAAATTACTAGTATCTGTTCTTTTTGTCCAACATTTATAGTTGTGAAATTATATATATATATATATATATATATATATATATATATATATATATATCCTAGTGTTCTTATGTGAATAGATAAAAGGGGATGCATCGTGTTTTACAGGAAAACTGAGTCTTAGAAAAAGTATGACTTGCTTAAGCCGATGTAGTGTGTCTATTTAGTGTTATCTGATTGCAAGCAAAAATAATCTCAACTGAAATTCACTGAAGGAATAAAAATAATTGTTCACTGACTTATACAAATAAAAGTATGCTCAAATGAGGATGACACGAAAGGGAGAGGCAACTACCTTTACTTGTGGCTCATTTCAGAGGCCGAGAAATGTTATCATACCTCTATCTCTTATATCAACGCTGCTGTCTTGTGATTTTCTTCTGTTCTTAGTCAAGCTTCATCGTAGCTGTGAAATGATGACATCCAGCAGCTTCCACATGATTTCCCACCCTCTCAAAATGTAGGGTGCTTCATTTTATCAATCAGTGCTCAGCAGTTTGTCTGAAGATATGTTTTTGATGTTATGACAGATACCACATACTTGATAATTTATAAGCACAGACATGTATTATTTCTCACTCTAGAAATGTGAATATCTCAAATATCAAGGGTCCATCTCTTGTAGCATCATAATATACTAAAGGGGAGAGTTACAGAAAGTAAACTCAGATCTTTGTTTCTTTTCATATAAAACTACTAATTCCATCATCGACAATACTACCATCATTTCATCTGACCATGATTATCTTCCAAAAGCCAAATATCAGCAGCATATGAATTTGGGAATTAAGTTTGCTACACATAAACCTTAAAGAACACATGGAAACTCTAGCAGAGATGATTGATCAGACTTAGGCCACATGTCTTTCTTTGGAGCTAGGGCCAGACATATTGTTTGCCCTACCTGATGCCTCATAACAATAACAAAAGTGAATAATTCTTTAAATATCAATTTGGACTTATCAAAAGAAGAGTGAAAAGGTACTGAAAAGGCAAAAATGTTACATATAAATACTACATATGGGGCAAGAACTCATGTCTGTATCACTTCAAAATCATCCCTCTTACTTTTTATCAAGCATGGCATGACATACCTAGAATCATCAGGAAAGCTGCAATAATCACATAGCAAATCCCAGTACTTCTTGAGAAACTTAGTGAGACTTTCTCAAAACAATAAATAAAAGCTTTGGAGATGTTCCTTGTTGTAAAATTCCTGCGGTCCACTTAGATTGACAGTACAACAGATAGACACACACACACACACACAACACACACACACACACATTCCCTCTTTGTGCTATGTTATGCTAACCCTTTAAATTATTTGAAAATATAGTTTTCTCTGTATACTCATAATTTGAAACTGATAGGATAATTCCTTAGTACTTGAAACTGGATATAAATGTGATAGGAAGTATGACTGACATATTTAAAAAATTAACAAAATTTTTAAAATTCAGTGTGTGAACTTCAAGGCAAAGACAGAACTGTTTCTTATTAGTAAGACCTTTCGATGATACATCCCCAACTACTTCTATCCTGCAATTCTTTCTTATTCTGCATCAATCCATGTAAAGACCTACTTACACTAAACTCTGAAGGGGATAAAACTTAGCCATGTCCAGATCCTATAACCAAGCAATTCAAAATTTATTAGGGTTAAAAGGACTAGAAGGAATCAGGTCTACTTACAAATAACTATATTATAAATTTTGATGCATTCTGAATTCCTATGAGAAGTAATATAAAAGAGAAATACAGAGAGAGACAAAAATATCTTTAATGTTTCAGGTAGGTCTTAGAAGAGAGGGTAAGTTATGACATAGATAAAAATGGAGGTAGTGAACATAGGAATAGAGGGGCCAGAAAGATAGCTCAGTAGAATAAATGCTTGCCTGGCAAGCACGAGGTACTGAGTTCAATCCTGGTACGGGGGTGACGGGGTGGGGAGAGAGAGAGAGAGACAGAGAGAGAGAGAGACAGAGAGAGATTAGAAAGTATACAAGATTCTCAAGAAACAGTTCTAGTCTGAAAATGTTATGACTTGTATTTTGATGTCCTCTCAAAGCCTCATGCAGGCATGGGTGAGGTTTTTCACAGGATGCTTCATCTAGAGTAGGTGCCACTGGGATTGATTCCTGGTGTATTGCTAAAATCAAGAGTGCAGAGATGAGTGATGTGAGTGCTACACTCCTTATGTAGCTGGGAAAATGTAAACGGATCAGAAAGTTGCTAATAACGTCCCTCGTTTCCTTGATTTTGCTGTCTTCTGCTTGCCATGAACTGCAGCTATTCTATGAAAATCCTCTATAAAATCACCCTGACTTAGAGCCAGCTAATTATGGACCACAACCTCTACAAATGGTGAATTAAATAAATTTCTCCCCTTTTAATATTAGGGATCGGGTATTTTGTCTCAGTAGTAAGAAAAGTAACTCAGAAGATGCGCATGTGTTATATGTACGCAAATAGTTAAAAAGTAAACCTAGAAGTGTCTGGAAGGGATCATCATGAGGATTCCCTTTATGGTTGGCATGCCGAATCTATACAGTAATTGTGTGGGCATTACAGAACCCTTGTGTATTTTTTGACCAATTAAGTGTCATATTTATATCTTCATTTTTGAAAGATTAATTTATAAATATTCATAGAATTGATTTTGTTTTGTAGTACTATGATTAAAACCCAGGTTTTCCACAATGAGTTACATCTACAACAATTTTTAACTTTTATTTTTTTTATTTTAATACATGACCTTGCTTAATGATTACATTATTTATGCTGCACTCATACTTGTTATTCTCCTCTATGTACAAGTGGGCTAGTATTATAGGTGCACGCAAGCACAGCCAGGCAGAACTGAATTCCTTGACTTTCTTTCTAAATTAAACCAAATGATTAATTTTAATTTTAGTTTGGGAAACTATCATCAAAAGGCAATGACTTCTAAACTTCTGTCTTCAGATGCAGGTCAGAGCCCCTTTCTCACTTTAATTCATTTGTTCCCAAATTTTAGAAAATTTTTCAATAAGCTTTTGCCAACTTTCTGCCATAATTTCCACAGTAGTGAAGCCTTTCCATTAAACTTACGATATCTATTGATTCTTAAGTTATAGTGGAAATCTACTTTTAATTTACTGCAAAATCTAGATTAAATTGTGAGCAATTATTGCTGTCTAAATAGAGCCAGCTCCTGTATAGAACATTCCAATATTAGTCCAATCTACAGATACATGTGCTTGGTCTTAAAATACACAACAGCACTTATTACTCATAATCATCATTTTTTAAATTACCTTATACTTCAGTTGTTATTTTTTATTTTTTTCTTTCTTTTTATTTATTTTTAAATTTATTTTTATTATTATTTTTACAACAGTTAATACATTACATAATGCTGTTTTTATTGTAGTTGTTCAGAGTGAGAAAAAGAGGTCTTCTTCCTATAATATTTCATACTAACATACTAAGGCAGGGGCAAAGTGTGAGACTATGCCTAGGTTCTATTGTCGGTGCCACAAAGGGTGTTTTTGCTCTAGCTTTTCTGATCTCAATCTATCTCTTTCATATGCTCTAGAATAGCAGTTCTCAACCTGTGGGTCATGACCCCGGCTGGAGTCGAACGACCAAAACACAGGGGTCGCCTAAAGGCGTTCCGAATCATAACTGTAGCAAAATTACAGTTTTGAAGTAGCCACTACACTTATTTTTTGGTTTGGGGTCACCGCAACATGAAGAACTGTATTGCGGGGTCATGGCATTAGAAAGGTTGAGAACCACCGCTCTAGAATGTCAAACTTTAAATTACCCACTTACTTTTCAAGCATTTTTTTCAAACACTTAAAGTTACCTTCTTTAATGTTTCACTTCATTCCTTTTACTGCACCCCAAAATCAGTATTCTTATAAGTCTGAAAAACTGCTTAAACATACTTTTTCTATCAATCCTACAATTTGATCCTCCTCTTGACTAATGCACACTCATAGTATAGTCTCTGTTCACTTTCTCTCCCTTGTTTTTGATGAAAAACATACTTTCAAAATGCAATCATTCTGTCAAATATATATATATATATTTTTTTTTTTCTCAAACTACATTCCTTCCTAAGATGATCGTTTTATGAAAGATTCCCTTACATAGATTCACATGACTCCTACCTTACTTCTCAGAATATTCCACTTCTCACTTAGTGGATTGTGCTTTATCCCATCATACCCTAATGAACATTCTCTGGGAATCACTTCTTACCTTATTTTTTTGTGTATGCTCTTTCCTAAGAATATATCTATATCATGTCTGAATCTTGTCCCCTGAAAAACTACTACAAAGACAACAATATGCAATGCATTAACTATTGTAAATATCCTACTAACCTGTTTTGAAACTCTTTTATTGCTATTTTATTTTTCTCATGAAAATGAGTAAAACTTTTTTCAATTTTTATTTTTATTTTTAATTTTTTTGCATTTTTAATTACTTATATTTTTACAGAGAATTTATTTATTTATTTAATGGGTCTTAACTTGTAGTGTGTTCCTTTTAATGAGAAATAACAATGAAACGGTTTCACGACTTGCTAGTCGGACAGCCACAATAATTAATACAATGCACATTGTTGTCTTCATACTAGTTGTTCTGAGTACAAGATGCAGAGATAATAACTTTATAAACACTATTGGTACAAATATTTATTCTCGTTGAACTAACAGAAAGTTGTTTTATACATAATCCAATATTCCAAAATAGTAGGGGATTATCAGCAGAGCTGGCAAAGTTGGAAGCTGTTGACTTGAATCTTCTATAGCTCATTATACTAATCTGACTTTACTTTTTTATGCCTTGAGGTTAAACTTTTCTGCTGGGTGGTTAAGGCCAAGGTAAAGCAAGATGTATACCACCAAATATGTAACTTTTCTATCTGACAAGGTCAGTCAGATCCCCACAGGATTAATTTTGAAACCATCTACAACATTTTGTAGAACTTTTTTTTTTCAGTCTCTTATAGGATTTACCTTTATTTACTTCTTTATTGCATTTAGTAAGGAATAACAATGTAAAATTTTCAAAACACGTTAATAATACCTTTCCAAAATTTGATGTAATTCATGTTGTTTTCCTCATAGTAGGGACACAGACTACAGGGTGTAGAGGAGATAACTTTTCTAATCATTATTCATACAAAACAATTTCTTCTCGTTGAACTAAGAGAAAGTAGTTGTATATAAAATCCAATGTTCCATAATTTCAGTGCGTTATTGGCAAAACTGGCAATGATAGAATCTGTTGATTTAAGCCTTTTATAGCTCAGCATACTGATCTAGCTTTATGTTTTATGCCTTGTGGTTAAACTTTTTTGCTGGGTGGTTAAGGGCAAGTTAAAGAAAGATCTATATAACAAAATATGGAACTTTTGTATCTCCCAAGGTCAGTCAAACCCCCTCAGGATTTACTTTGAAACTATGTACAGTGCTTTGTAGCACTGTTGTCAGTGTTAGCCATCTGGATGAGTCACGGCCATTGCTTGACCAATTTGCTTTCTGTGAAAGCCCGAGAGAATATTATCTCTTTATGTGACTCTCCTTAGGTACACCATGTATCTTCAATCCCTTTCCTCTGTAGCCCCATAATCTCCTTGAACAGAAAATTTGGGAAATCACTCAGTTTTAGGATGTTACAGCACAGGTTTTCTTATGTCTTGAGTCCTTAGTGGCCTGCAATTCTGGTCCTTTAGATGTGTGCTACTTCTAATATAATTTTAGTTGTTGCTATATACTCTCTCAAGTAAATGGTTGGTTTGCAAGAAAACAAAAATCATATTAAATGAGAGTAACAATCCAGGAAAAATGCCAAAGCATTCACAGGCTACAATTTTGTATATGCTTAAATTTCTAAACTCTTGTGTAAAAATGTGTAACTGTTTTTTATCACATTCTATAGAGATTTATTACATCAATGATTGGTAGATAATGCCTATTCCAAGTTAAGTATAAGATGTTTGATATTCAGAAAGATAGTGATGATAAGGTAAAGATCCTATGTTATAGAGTAATAGTATCAATAATCTTCTCTTCTGGAGGGATAAGAATGTAAGATTACAGATCAACAATTGGAGAAAAAGAGCGGCTACAAGGATAGCCAATATTTTGGCCCTAGCCCTGAAAAATGCATAAAACTTATTAAAAAAACAAATTCATCTATTCTCAAAATTGTAACCAACTGCACTTTACTATCCAAAGAAACCTAAATTAGATGCGTTGATTGTTCCTATTTTAAAGTATTTTAATGAATTCATATTTTAAAATATAATAAAACATAAAGTTCCTCAAGCAGTTCTTAAGACTCTCCATGATCTGGCTAACTTCCTCTTCTCTCGATTCCTTTTGGTACCTCTGTGCTCTTTGTAATCTGAAGCCACTCTGACTTTTGTCATTTAACATTGTTGACTGAGTATCTGTAACATACTAGAATTCTAGTACTAGAATGTATTAGAAACTTTTCTGGTCTTTGGTTTTGCATTAGTAAACCAGGCAAAAAAGTCCCTGTAATTATGTAGCTTACATATTAGTGTGTGAGGTCAGGGTAATTAATAAGGATTGTACCATATGACTGCAACTAGCTTGAGGAACTACAGTCTATTAAAGTGAGCAAATAGCAAACCAGGTCAAATTTGATGTACATAATTAGACTTCAATCCTGAGTTGACTCATACAAATTCTGTGATTTAAGTGGAGGACTTTATCACTTTGATTGCTTCCTCATCAATATCAGATTAATAATTCTTTCAAAAATGTGCTTGTGAGGATTAATAAGGTAATGCATAAAGTCTCTGAATTTCTAATCATTGACACTTTAAAAATATAGCTTGAAAAATTTTCATATCTAAACCTGTGTACATATTATAATGTGGCTCTGCTAAGAGACATTTATGATAAATCTAGAAATAGGATATACAAAACGTATTTTTAGCATACTTTAATTGGGTAGATTTCAGGGCAGATTTGAAGGTGAGAGGAATATAAGGAAGAGAAGTTTGGAGCCAATTATATGCTCAAGATAAGAAAAATAATTGCTGTTGACAGTTTACTTATATCACAAGCTTCTCAGAAGGTGAAAGACTGACAATTCAACATTATCATACAGAATATTGGGTGACCTTGGGGTGACCTAAGCTCCACAGCCTAGAGGAGAGGAGATAGAGGCAAACATTAAGAGAAAGAACTAAAGGGACCCCAAACTGCCATTCATGTTCAGTCTCTCACTTTCCTATATAAAATGGTCTCAGCCTAAAAAATTAAGTCACTTACAATTTGCTTTCTGTGAATTTTCTGTTGGAAAGCTGTGCCTGAATATAGTGATGTCGAACATAGTCTTTGTTCTCAAATTTACCACAGAGATAGATAAAATCAAAATTGTAATAGGATAAAAATGGCTATTATCGTTAAGCTCAATTAAGCAAGTAGTATAGATTGAGGCACAGGAGCTAATTTCAATGTGACTTGAGATAATACACTGCAGTGTAATGAACAATGATAGCAGTTATGAATGTGCAAATTTAGGTGACAAAAACACATTAAAAGGGGCTGGCAAGATGTCTCAGTGGTCTAAAGCACCTGCTTAAGCAAGCTTAGGTAACTGCACAGACTGAAGTTCAATTCCTGGCACCACATGCTGTGCCAGGGAAGGCTGAGCTGGCCATAGTATAAACAACAACAACAAAAAAATCATTAAAGGGGCCTAAATTGTTATATATTTAAAATCTTGTTTTCATTTGACCAGTCACAAAATTTGTATTAAATTATTTTTATTCTACTTGAATCAGAATTCATATGTTCATCTAATACCATTAGCAACTAATGTCTTTTGAATATTTACAAAATAGCTAACAAACTCACTGTTTTTCTGCCTGTTTTTTTTTTTGTCATTTTTGATTGTTTCTCCAGAAACCTAGAATTTGAGAAATAACATTACAATGCTAAGTTAATCAGAATTTTCTGAATCTTATCAGTTATTTTAAATTCTGGCTTCGCATCACTCATCCCTCAGAAAGTAACTGATAAAAATTCATACTTGCCAAACAACTTTTAAAATTTTTAACAGTCATAAGCCTTAACGTTTATGGATTATGTGTCACCTAGGAAATTGTGCATTGAATTTCATAAATGTTAGACTCATATTTTCAAGCTCAATTTCATTAGTGATCAAAATCAGAAAATAGAAATGAGTATCTGAAAAACTGTCCTTTGATTTTCCAAAGATGATGACTTCCTTAGTAACACATAGAACGTTGAAAGGAAATTATGAAATCAGACAGAAATTCATTCCCAGTGATGGAGTAACAGGGTTCAGCCAAAGCATGAAACAACAAACAGAAAGTCTACTATAACTTTTTCTTTAATTTTTTATTCTTTTTAATAAGAAATAACAATATGACAGTTTCAAAATATGTTAGTAGTACATTCACAATAATTGATACAATGCATATTGTTGTCCTCGTAGTACTTATACAGAGCACATGGTTTAGACGTGAAAATTTTTCTAATAGATATTGGGAAAAAATTTCTTCTCTTTGAACTAAGAGAAAGTAGCTGTATACACAGTCCAATATCCCATCATTGCAGTGGGTTACTGGGTAACTTTTAATCATGCAAGAGAATCACCTTAAGTTCAAGTATAGCAAAGGGAGATGAGTCATTTCTCAAAGTTGAAACGAAGTGAATCTCATGGACAGTCATTTCCTTTAAATCAGGGTGGGTGAATTTTGACCATAATTTAACAGAATACTTGAAATGAATCACAGTTTTATGTGGTAAGAAAAAATAATATAGAAAAGTATTTACTTATGCAAAGGGGCCAATAAAGGTCATTAAAATTTTTATTCTGAGTCTAACTATGAAAGTGAATTTTGGCTCTCTGTACTTAACAATGTTAAACTTTGTCTTTTAAATATGTCATTAAGTATTCCTACTTAAATGTTTATAATTCATCAAATTTATTAAAATAGTGGCCCTTTACACAGTTCTCCTCCAGCTTCTCATTTTAATTTAATTTCATTAAATTGCAGATACACACAACAGCCTCCTGACCGATCAATATGAATCCAGCTATGACAATTATTTTTATGATGTAGTTTGTTTGGAAATGGCTTGTCAATTAAACATATTCATGATCCTTTTGACCTCAAAGAATTGAATGAAACAGGTCAAAAATAGTGAGAAGGTGTCATGATATGGATTTTTTCAAGGCAAACAGTATAGTACAGGACATATTTTATAATACAAGTTTATATGGAATCAACCAAGAATCATATACAGGTGCAGGAAATCTATCCACACACTAAATACTAAAGACTCTGGCTAAGGGCCTGGGTTCAGTTCTGGTATCATGTATGAGTGCAGCTGAATAACTACAGCTCATAATAGTGTCTCCCAGAAGTCCAACTGGAGGCCTAGAGCCCACAACAAAGTATCATGCAGGCCTGCTTCATGGATCTGCGTTGGAAAGGCCCAAAGGTCAATGGCAGAAGCTAGGTAGTCTATGACAGTGGAATGAAGGATCTCTGCTAGTAAACTGAGATCTTAACTGGAGCCAGAAAGCTAGATGCAAGGTAAGCACCAGAGCTTCCCCCATAGCAACACAGCCATCCTCAGCAACAGTGAGTCCCAAGCTCCTCCTGTGATGAGGAAAGCCAAGAGTCCACCAGGAAAACCAGTGCAACAAGCTCCTTTATAAGGCTGTTCAGTGCACCATCTTCCCCTTTGAAGCCAAAATCAATGCTCAAGAACTTCTCCAAAGTTCACTGGGAAAGAAAGCATGACAATGTCCTCTAGTAGAATAGCTCAAGGGAACTAGCAACTTCCAACAGTTCAAATAGCTTCTCCAAACAGCCTCCCTAACAATGTTTTTGGTAGCTCCTTCTATTTCACTTTCTATGATTCTGACAACAATCCTCAGGTGGGCCCCACCGCACCCAGACCTATGCTAGTTCAACTCAGCTGGATATAAGAAGTTGACCACCAGGTAACTATCCACCACAAAACGTGTTTCTGAAAAAAGGCAAGTAAGAAACAAACTGCCTGCATGGATAAAACATGAGTGAAACAGGAGAGGAAAACAGAAAAGTAAAAATAAAAGTACACCCTGATCTGTAAAACACAGGGTGAGCTACCATAAAGTGTTATATAGCAGCCCTTTATGGAATCTGTGTCTTATATGTCATCCACACCTCATGGAAATCCATAAGAAAATGTTATAGATAGGGTCAGAGGTGTCGTGCTGTATAGATTTTGCCATCCCCTTCTTCGCAATCCGCCTAAGTCATGTGCTATTGCCTCCCTTATTTTCCCCCGAGTGACACAAATAATAATTATTCATAGGGTGCTGAAGGAATGGAGATTGCTGTCTTATGAGCTTATTCAAGATAGGAGGAACTCTAAAGCCTACCAATCAGTGATTATGTACTCTCCAACTGCTTTGGGGTATTGTGGTTCACTGGCTGGATTGAAGAAAGAAACACTGTTTCAAAAATTCTGAAGAGTCCCATAATTGCCCACTGGATAAGAGAAACTTTACTCTTTGTGTAAATGTGAGAAGCACATCACATTTTCATTCATCTTGTAGGTAACAATGAGTTAGGTAATATTTGTGAAATAAGTGATCAGATGTTTGAGAGACTTGGCCTTAGCCAGATCTTGTTTACTTATCTGTAGCAGCACTAGAGGCTCCTCTTCAGTGCTCTTTGTGAGACAGTTCAAGTGGGAATAGCTTTAATCTAGTAAGATCCATCCAATTATCTGTCACAGCCATGTTTATTGCAGTGGGTGTGCCAAGAATCATTTCAAAGGGACCCTTGCATTTTGCTTTTAATTAGCAAGTGCTTCTACTCTCAAAGTTTTCACAACTACTTATTATCCAGGCTGAACACTAGGTGGTCCCCTTGGGCCAAGAGCTGGCGGTACTCTATTCCCACACATTTGGATTGAATGCTGTACTTGTCTAGGACTGATAAAATAATGTAAAAGTCTTGTAGTCTCTGAGCCTACTATCATGTCAAAGGATAGAAATGGCATCACATAGAGAATCTCAAGTGATTCAAATTTAGCCCAAATTGGGGTCATGTTACAAACTCTCATAAATGCTATTGATAGCAATTGCATCCAGTACTCAGAAATGTCTTGAAAATTTTTACCTGAGGTCACTTCAGAGTCAGGTTGGCCCTTTCTATCTTTCCATAATATTGAGGCTACCAAGTGTAATGGAGGTGGTTTGGGCTTGCCTAGGCTATTGTGGATACAAAGAGGGCTACCTTTGCAGATATGTCAGGTGGCTGTCACTTCTCTTAGTAATGTGAAATCTTGTGTGATCATTTCCAGTGTACAATCTCTTCCCATACAGAAAGTATCTAGAAGTTGTTTTGTAGCCTTCCACTGTATCCCTTGAGCAAGGACCTGTTTGTTAGTAAATCCCATGAGAATCCCTTTCTAATTCCCCCTTATACTGAGGTTCATTTATCTTACAGAGGAGTACAAATTGATACAGTTTTAATGGTTCCTCGGGAGATGTGAATAAGGTGGCAGTCTTAGGTGTCTATAAGGTTGCTTATTTGTCTCCATATCAGCCTTTTGCATTTCCAAGATAACTGGAGAAGTATCTTTTTGATACTTTTTATATTGCATTGTGGTGACATGCTTAGAAAGATGGACTACCTCCAAGGTCTGTAAAATTCCATATATGTGCTTTCTATGTCATTGGTTGTTATTCATTAACCACTTTTCTTTCTATATTATTTTATAGATGTGTAGCACCTGAAATACATATTTGGACTCTATAAAGATGTTCAATCTTTTGTCTTTTTCCGATACCAATGTCTAAGTAATAGTTATTAGCAGTCCCTTTTGAGCAGAGGTTCCTTGAGGAAGAGGTTTAATTTATGTAACTAGTTGTGAAAACTGCATAAATGGCAATATACATATTTAGGATAGATATACAGCCACTTTCTCTTAGTTCAATGAGAAGAAAAGTTTGGACTAATATTGTTTATACAAGATACCATGTTGCATCTTGTCCTTTGAATAACTACTTTGAAGACAACAGTATGCAATGTGTTAATTATTGTAACTGTCCTACTAACCTGTTTTGAAAGTGTTTCATTACTATTTTTTCTCGTTAAAATGAATAAAAATTTTTGAAAAAGTAATTATAACTAAAAAGTTTCTGTGATAAAATGAGCATGGAATAAGCAAAAAAATAGACCTGAAGATTAATGGAACAGATTAGAACATGCAGACACAACTGCAAACAACTTCTCTTTGACAAGGGGCCAAACCTGTTTACTGGAAGAAAACTAGTCTCTTTAACAAATGGCTCTGGAAAAACTTAAAAAGACTAAAATTAGACCATTTTCTATCACCATGAACCATACTGAGTGAAAATGGATCAATATGAAAATGTTAAAGCAGAAAAACTAAAAGTACTGGAGGAGGAAGTACGCAGACATAGTGTAGACAGAGAATTCATGAATAAAATACAAACTGCACAGAAAATACTTCAAGAAATCAGCAACTGGAATCTCATCTTTTTATGTTTCTGCACTTCAAAAGAAAATACCAACAGAGTTAAAAGAAAACTCATGAATTAGAAAATGTTTAGCTGGCTGTCTCTCAAAAAACAACTTATCTAAAACATATAATGAATTTTTTTAAAAAATCAGATCTATAATTCAAAGACACAGTCAAATAAGGAGCATTGAAATGAATATATACTTCTCAGATAAAGAAACGCAAATGGCAAGAAAATATATGCAAAAGTTCCACAGCACTGGTCATTTGACAAAGACAAATTAAAACAACACAGAGATTTCATGCGAAACTACAAAGAATGGCTATTATCAAGAAGTCAACCAATAACAAATTTTTTTTTGTCTTTTTGAGACAGGTTCTCGCTATGCAGTTGAGACTGGCCTTGAGCTCACTTTTGTAGCCCAGGCTGGTCTCAAACTCACATCGATTCTCCTGCCTCAGCCTCCTGAGTGCTGGGATTACAGTCGTGCGCCGCCACGCCTGGCGATGCTATGCGAGCAAAGGAACCCTCCTTCACTGCTGATGGGAGTGCAGACTGGAACAACCACAATAAACATCAATGTGGATAGTCCTCAAAAATAAGATTAGAGGTCCCATTCAACCAAGCTATTCCCCTAATGGGTATTTTCCTAAAAGAGCTAAAAACATCATACTATACTGATATATGTCCATTCCTGCTTATAGCAGCACAATTTGTCATAGCCAAGACTTGAAAACTACCATAATGCTCATCAAGTGAGGAATGGATGCAAAAGATGTGGTATTTTTATACAATGGAGTATTACTTAGCTATAAAGAAAAACTTGTATGTGAAATGAACCAGACCTGCATGTATACACATATTGTTTCTATAGTGTAAGAACCTGAAATAATGTATAAAATCTGAAAGTTACCATAGATACGGTGCAAGGGAAAGAAGCTGTTCAAAGGGAAGGAACAACTGGCATGAGGGAAAGGAGAAAAAGTATAAAGAAGGGAAAAAAGAAACTTGTGCTGTTGTTTCCTGCTGGTCTACTGAAAGGATCATTTAATGCTTAATTCTTTATTCTCTTTCACTTTTTTTTTTAATGGGACCAGGGTTCAAATTCACAACCTTGCACTTGCCAGGCAGCACTTGTGCCACAGAGCTATCTCCCCAGCCCCTCATTTTTTAGTTAATTTTTTTACCAAGTTTGCATGGATATATCTGGTAATCTGAGAAACTCATTTGAAGATAATGATATGTAATACAAAAACCATTTTTCAATTCCTGTAATTTTGTTTAGTAAAACTCACCATCATGTTTTAATATTCTGGTTTACCATCATTATTCTTTTAAAAATTAAAAAGGAAGAAAAAATATTTCTGCAAGATTAGTCTGATGCCCTCAATCTAGGTCTCAGGGAATTTCTCTGGACAAAAGTAAGGCAAACAAACTTTATGCCAAGGCATAACACACATTGAAGTCTAAAGAACAATGAAGTCCTTTTGCCTAGCAGAAATTTTCTGAGCCTTGTCTTCATTGGCACCATTTTTGTCATCATTCTAGTCTTTTGATATTTATATTCCCGCCAGTGAGATGGCCCAGTGGTCTAAAGCACCTGCCTGCTTAGGAAACATTAGGCAACCGCAGGGACTGAGGTTCGATCTCTGGCACCACATGTTGCGCCAGCCCACCCCCAGGGCAGGCTGAGCCGGCCATAACACAAATAAATATACGGTCATATTCTCAAATCGAGTACAACTTAAGGCAATACAGATCTAATTATTCAACTGGCATTTACAAACCTTTCCACATTTCCAAAGTCTTCCCAAAGGCTCCTGAACCACGTGTTCAGATAAAGTCACAGCAATGATCTCAGTTCTCTGGAACTACTTCTCTGTTTGTTTGTTTGTTTGTTTGTTTTTCTCATGGAAAAAATAAAACAAACTTGAGTAAAATAATGAGAGAATAGAAATAGCTAATATATTGTGTAATGTGATCTTCAAATTAGTTACTCAGAACACAACATGTGCCCATATAAAATTTTCCATATGTGGCTGGCAAAATACCTCAGTGTTCATTGCAGCAGTTTAGAGAAGCAAAACGAATGGGGTTTGATACCTGGCACCACATGCCATGCCTTCCCCACCCCCAAGAGTGCGGAGCCAGCCAGCAAGACTTGGCATAGTGGTGTAGGCCTGTAGTCCCAGTGCTTGGAGGCTAAAACAAGAGGATCACCATTAGTGAGCTGTGTATTCAGACCCTGTAAGAAATGCATTAAAAAAATTCTCCAAATGATATTATCGCAAACCTTTCCTTTCAAAGACCTAAGAGAAACTAGTACTTTAACTCTCTTGGTTTTTCTGCCTTTTCCATTCCTTTCTTCCTCTTTCTTCCACCTTAGCTTCTCTTTCTTTTTGGAACTATTTCTATATATTTTAAAATACATGTTGTGCATTTTGATTCTTACTTACTCTTTCAGTTGCTCATGCTAGAAAGATAATATGATGTTTATATATGTGAACACGTTATTTTCAATTATGTATGATCTCAAGTTGAATATATTTACCTGTAAGTGTCTCAAATTTGTCTTTCTTTATGCCTGCATAGTACTCCATTGTATAAAACAACTACATAATTTTTACACATTCCCCAGTTGATGGCCATCAATATAAACTTTTATACTCATGATAAGATAGCTAGCATAGAGGAGGGACTGATTTATTTGGTCTGAGGATGAGGAGGAGGTCAAGGATACCTCCAGTGTCATCAAGCAGGTCAGAAACCCACATCTCCCAGGGAGACAAGTGAGGGTCTCAAAACAAGTTCATCTAGAATACTTTCTCTTTTAGGAGCTGATACTAAGTATGTTAATTCCTGAACATTCCTTTTGATATAGAGACAAAAAGACTGAACAGAATACATTTATTATTATTATTATTATTATTATTATTATTATTATTATTATTATTATTGCAGAATCAGCATGTATTCTACCCCCTATCTGGGGTAGGGATGGTGCAGTATGTAGTGCCAGGGATCGAACTGTGGTTCCTGTGTTTGCCTAAGTTTTCCTAAGCAGGCACTTTAGACCACTGAACCATCTGGCAAGCCCTGAACGTAACACATTTCTTTTCACCTTTTATATCTTAAGCAGAAATATTGTCACTGAAGAATAGTTAGGTTATGTTCGATTTTTAAAAAGAGGGATCCTGCATATATACTTGCATGTATTTCCCTCCTTCCTTTTTTCTTATCTTTTTTTCCTTTTTCTCATCTTTATGGTTTAATTGTTATATTCATTTTTTTTTCTGTTTTACTATAACTATTATACATTTCAGGTTTTTTTTATTTTCAGGTTCTTACACTAGGGTGACATTATGATATTAACATATATGGGTCTAATTTATTTCACTTATGAGTATAGCCTCTAGTTACCTCCACTTACCTAAAAAGGCTACACGTTTGTCTTTCTTTATATCAGAGTAACATTCCATTGTATAAAAACACTACATCCGTTTCATGCATTTCTCAAGTGATAGGCAGTTGGTTGATTCTAAGATCTGGCTATAGAAAATTGTGCTGCTATAAACATGAGTGCCCTTATATTACTATGGTATGATGTTTTTAGTTCTTTTGGGAAAATGCCCAGAAAAGGAATATCTGGATTGAGTGGAATTTCCATTCCTTACTTTTGAGAAGTCTCCACACTGATTTTCATAGTGGCTGTATGAGTCTACAAATCCACCAGCAGTACAGAAGTGTTCCTTTTTCCCAGAGCCTCTCCAGCATTTGTTATTAGTTGATTTACTAATGATAAATCAGTATCTTTCTGAGGTGAGATGGTATCTCTTTTTTAATTTTTTTATTATTTTATGATTTTTCTTGTTTCAGAATCTTTGTTTATTCACTCATTTTTATGGCCAGCTCAGCCCGCCCCAAGAGCAGGGCTGGCGCAGCATGTGGTGCCGGGGATCGAACCGTGGTCCTTGAAGCCTCCCAAGCTTTCCCAAGCAGGCGCTTCAGAACACTGAGCCATCCTGCCGGGCCCCAAGATGGTAGCTGAATGTTTTAATTTGTATTTCTTGAATGGCCAGTACTGACATCTGATCTGAGCAACTACACCATGGACAGGAATATGTGATACAAAACCCATAGTTGAGTAGATCTCATCTTGGTCATCTAAATATGTATCATTTCGAATGTCTTATCAATTATTTATACTCTCTTTAAAATAAGTTAAAACAGAAAAAGACAAGGAAAAAGTTAAGATTTCCAGAAAGCAAGCACCAATATTCAATTACTTCCCTAACTTGTGTAATTATATCTGTTAATCTGCGCAACAATTTTGATGATACTAATAGATAGTACAATCATTTTTAGCATGCTATCCCTGTTGTTAAAATCTATAACTTATGCATTGTTGTATGTTACACTGTTTCTGTCTTTTGTCTTTTTTTTCTTTTTGCTTCTGTTTTTACTCTTCAAAATAAAATAAAATGTAAACTTGAGGAAATGTTTCCAGTTGTGGAGACTGTAAAGTGCAATACTGAGGGTTTCATGCCTGATGATAGCCTTTATGCTCTATCATCTCATGACAGATGGCAGAAGAGCAAGTGCACATGAAAAAACCAACTACAATGGTTTTTAGTATCATCATTTTGTGAGGAATCCATTCCCATGATACTGTCATTAACCAGTTCACAGGGGAAAGCCTTTATGATTTAATCACTCTTAGTCTCAACTCTCAATGTGATTGCATTAGGAACTAAGATTCCAACATATTCTTGAGGGTATACAGTTATTACTACTATCTTCTGCTTTATATAGATTAGGCCACTGAGGCTGAATTGAGAATGGGTAACTATTTTCAAAGTTAAATAACTAAAAAAGATAGATCTCAAATAAGTTTTTTTTCTAGTCTAATTTTAAAGTGTACATCACAATACCTCAATTTTATTGTACATTCTTTACTAATTTTATACGTATCAGAGATAATCAAATTTAAATAATAAACCAAGTTTCATCAAACACTGGTTACAGGGGCTGGGGAGGTAGTTCCGTGGCACAAGTGCCTACCTGGCAAGTAAAAGGTCGTGAGTTCTAGCACTGGTCCCACAAAAAACAAAACAAAACAAAACAAAACAAAACAAAACAAAAAAACACTGGTTACAGTCTCATTTTACTGGCTTTCCACTATGATTATAATGAAAATATGGATAGATATAGAGATACTTTCTCTTGGTTTATTGGGAAGAAAGATTTGAGTTAATAGTTTAGAGAAGATATCTTGTATACATCTTGTCCTCTAAATAACTACTATGAAGACAATAATATGCAATCTATTAATTAGTGCAACTGTCTTATTAACATATTTTGAAACTGTTTCATTGTGGACCAGCCAAATAGCTCAGAGGATTTTAGTGCATGAAAGTCAGACACAAGGATCAAGGTTTCAATTCCTGGGACTGCTTTGCTGGTCCCACCTCCAGGGTGGGCTGAGACTGGCAATTGAGATTGAGCATGGTGGCATGTGCCTATAATCCCAGCTCTGGGGAATCTGTAAACAGGCCAATCTTTATGAGTCTTATACAGTAGTGAGACCCTGAACTCCCTGTAGACTCTTCCCTAAAAATAAATTAAAATTAAATTTTACAAAATGAAATGTTTCATTGCTATTTCATCTTTTTTTTTTCATCAAAACTGAATAAAAATATTCTATACTCAAAAAAAAAAACTACTAGAAAAGTACTCTTATACATCATAATCACATTCTGGCCTCCTGATAAAACCTAATCCCATGCATGTCTCACCTTTACTCATTTCAGTTTCACCCCACTAGCCTTCTGTTTGATTATGGAAGATATCAAACTCATTCCCATATTACAATCCTTAAATCTAGTATTCACTTTGATTGGAAGTCTGCTCTGGATATCCTGAGTAATTGTATCATATACTTTAAACACTCACTCAAGTTTGTCCTCAGTCATGAGGCTTCTCCTCACCATTCAATCCAAGGTTGTTTCTAAACTATCCCCCAGGTCCTTGTCATATTGCCTGATCTCATTTTCTTCACATAACTTATCAACATTTGGAACATTCATTTTATGTTATCTTCATGCATTTTTTTGACCTACACTGAAAATCAGCACCATGAATGCAATGATCTCACCAGTATTAATAATTAAAATGATCCTGATGATGAGAACAGTGCCTGGAATATAGGATGTCAAAAATATTTATTAAGTCCAGCTTTGTCTACCTTCAAAGCACTAGTTCTTGACCACAATGATAAAGCAACCACTTCCTATGGATAGTCTTGTTAACTTTATCCCTGAGGAGTAACAAAGAAATACTGAAAAAAATCTGTGTGTGAGTCCACTGTATGAAAAATATGCTTCTATCTCCTTAATGTTTTTAAGAGTCTTTGCATTGCATCTAGCTTATCTTTCTGCATGACCACCTCTTGCATCCTACTACATGTATTATAACTTAGGAACAGCACAAGTTCCAAAGACTCCCTGAATTTCTCGACATTATGTATCTCTCCACTCTGCTACCGTCCCCTTCCATTTGTAGCTCTAGAACATTAGTTAGATTCTTCACCTCCTCACTTAAAATATAACTCTTCTCCCGAATTTTCTAGCTCTCCATACTAGTAATTAATTTCTTGTAACACGATATCCACCATGGCAGTTTGTAGACCTCAAAACATTCATTGCAGTATGTTCCATAATAATGTTTTTTGTCTACCTCTCCCTCCAGAGTGTTATCACAATTCTGCAATTTTTCTTCAAATTTTTTGATGTGGATTCTACAATATAGTATCTACTTAAATGATGAACTGAATTAAATATGTATGATTTCTACCAATTCTCCACAGCAAAGGCAAGGCAAGGGGCATCATAATCCAAGACTTGAAATTATACTACAAGCTATTGTGACATAAAAAGCATCATTCTGGCAAGAAAAACAAAACAACCTAGACCCAAAGGTCAGTGGAATAGGTTAGAAGACACATAAACAACTCCAAAAACACTCAACCACTTTTCTTTGACAAAGGAGCCAAACACCTTTACTTAAAAAAAAAAAAAAAAAAAAAAGACAATCTCTTTCATCCATGAGTCCATGAGGCTGGGCAAACTGACTTTTCACATCACAAAGGTTAAATCAAGATCCAAATCTCTCACCATACACTAAACTAAAATCGAAATTTATTAAAGAACTAAATATGAAAACAGGACCATTCATATATACTATTACATTGCATTATATTTTCTTACTTGTTGCTTGTTGAGATTAGGGGACAGGATCCTAATTTAGATTCCAGGTTGGCCTTGAATTTGGGATTACTCAGCATGCAGATTCTAAATGCTGCCATTAGGCGCATGTACTAACATACTGGGCTTACTTCTTGTTTTAATTGCTTTGATTTATTTGACTTTGGAATACACTTTTCCCTACACTTTAGGCAGTATAGACCATATTTTTGTACTGTTATTCTTTACCATTTCTGTTGTCAGGATTGCTCCCCCTTTGTACTTCCTATTATTTACATTTTACATTCAACATTTTACTAAACGTATAATGAGCATATTCTGTAATTTTAAATGAAT
Source organism: Myocastor coypus (assembly GCA_004027025.1). Taxonomy (NCBI): domain Eukaryota; kingdom Metazoa; phylum Chordata; class Mammalia; order Rodentia; family Myocastoridae; genus Myocastor; species Myocastor coypus. The sequence goes on from PVJA010021822.1 coordinate 32,469, forward strand.
GAATAACTGATGAACCAAATGTGTAAATTTAAAAAATCCCACTAAATTCAGTCTGAAAAGATTAAAAATCCCCTTCCTCTACCACATTCTACAATAAAAACTTGAATGGCTTTGGAATGAAAAAATGCATAGATTTTTCCTTAGTAAAGTTCTGTAAATTACTACAGACTACTTGAAATGGTTATGTCTCAACAGTAACCATTTTTCAGGCAAAGAAAAAAATATGATATTTATGAATCTTGTATGTATCCTTAGAAGGAAAGATGAATGTCAAAATATTGGTAGACTGCTAAGTATTTAGTGGTTAATTAGGAGGTTTTAGTGGCCATGCTCATTTGACTTTCTAAACATATAGTTTAGTCTGCGTAGGCAACAACATTGAAGATATTTCCTTTTATGCCTAAAGTGATGCATAGTATATTCTAAATGAGACATTCCAAATAAATGCTTTTCTAGAGTAAATATTTCCCAGAGGCTAAAGTCTTTTCTTGGTCTTGCCTGTTAAAATACAAGTGTACTTGAGATTTTCTATAAACTCTAGTAGTAGAAGACTGAAGTAGAGCAGAAAAACATGCCACCAAATTTTCAGTGAAAAGATTAAACATTTATCCCCTTGAGAAAAATGCAACAGGCTTTATTATCTTAGCGTTTGCTAAGTTATTTGTACAGAAATTTCTTCAGCCATCAGGCAATAAGCAAAATAATGACAAACTAATTAAGCAAAAATCAGAAATTTGTGACATCCCTGAACTCCTTTAGAATAAACAGAATAATACCATACTGGCCATATTATTGTAAGATAAGGCTTGGGCAATAAGGAAAAATGGAACAATTAAACTTTTCTTGATCCAAACTATAAAGCAGCCAGGCGTGGTGGTGCACGACTATAATCCCAGCACTTGGGAGGCTGAAGCAGGAGGATCAGTGTGAGTTTGACACCAGCCTGGGCTACAAAAGTGAGCTCAAGGACAGCCTGAACTGCATAGTGAGATCCTGTCTCAAAAGGAAAAAAAAAAACCTCGAAGGAATAGGAAGCAAAAGAATGATTAATCATAAACTATGAACTATGTCAAATCTGTGATAGCTAAAGAAAGGAATTTTACCCTAGGAATAAAAAATAGTCTCTTGACAGCTTAGTAAAATTGTATCATCAGCTGGCAACTGTTGAGAATATTTTTGAATAGGCAAAACTTTAATATGCATGCAAGATCATGAAAGAATAAACTGTGAATGATACAGTAAATAATGGTATCTTTCTAAGAAGTCTGTCTTTTAGGTTTTAAAAATAAATGCCCCTTTCCTAATACAATCTCTTTGTGCAAGTAAGTAGTTGCTTCTCTTTTCATGCAATGAAAACAGTACTTTAGCAGACCCAAACTGCACCGCTGGTAGCCAAGCCCGCGCGCCCACTGCAGGTAAGCTCCCTGCTCCACTCTGCCCCACCTCTGCGTTCCTGCGACTAAATTCCTGTTCCAGCCCCAACCCTAATCCCAGCCAGTAGCAGAGCCCGTGCTCTGGCTGGGGCAGGATCCTTGGCCTGCTTTCCCCTTGCCCGCTCGCCACACCCCTTTTTTTTGAACCCCTCCAGCCCAAGCTACAGCACCAAACCAATCAAACATCTTGTCTGGCAACCGATCTGGTCCACGAGCCTACCAGGACTACTCAATCCCAAAGATCCACCGCCACCTACAGACCACATCCGCCGGGCTTCACAGCAGCTAGCAGCCCGAGCTCCAACACAGAGTCAGGAACCTCAGCAGAGGATCCAGCTTAGAGTCTCCAGACCAAACACCCATAGACATAGCATATCACCACCAAAGTGCAGAGGTCGCTTCCATACAAAATGATAACTAAAAGGAGCAGGAGGCAATCTCAGGGCCCATGCCCACCCAAACCAAACACAGAAGACACTATCATGGAAGAAAATGGGATCATACAGATGAAACCATGGAAGTGGTAGCATCTGAGGCAGACACACAAGTGCAGAAACTTATGGAGCAACTGAGATCAGAGATAACATGTGAAGTAAAAAAAGAAATACATGAAGTGGAAAAACAGCTGGAGAACCGTATAGAGGACATCAGAGCAGAAATAATAACTAAATTTGATAAAGACATACCTAAATCAATAACATCCCAAGTAGGGGAACAACTACACAAAAGTAGAAAGTAGAACAGAACAGAAGTAATCTCTGTATTAGAGAGAGAAAAGATAATCATAATGACAGACTTCAATACTATTAAAGAAGACATCGATAAAAAATTAGAGGAGAATAGAAAAATGATGGACTCCCTGACGGAGCAATATAGGAAAGACATAGATCACATGAAACAGCTTCAAAGAGATATACAAAAAAATAAAATCTCAATCACAAGTTGGCAGAGCCGAATGAATGAAAATGAAGATAGAGTTTTGAACCTTGAAGACACAGTTGCAGCCAGTGAAACATGAAGAAAGTATCCTTTAAAAACAACCAGAACGGCCGGGCGTGGTGGCTCAGGCCTGTAATCCCAGCACTCGGGAGGCTGAGACAGGAGGATCGGTGCGAGTTCGAGACCAGCCTGGGCTACAAAAGTGAGC
>PVJA010021823.1:0-34981 GCA_004027025.1 Myocastor coypus
TTTTTTTTTTTTTTTTTTTTTTTTTTTTTTTTTTTTTTTTTTTTTTTTTTTTTTAATTAGGGAACAATTGCATTGCATGGTCTTAGGCCCTGGGTGATTAATGTAGTTTCAGAAAATGCAAACGAATGACCTCCCCAGATCCCTGAAAAGTATATAGAAAATGACCTGATGAGAATCCTGACCTTAGAATTGTGTCTCTATGAGGCCACTATACAAGAAACCAAGAACTGCCTGCATAGGGGCTGGGGAGACAGCTTCATGGCACAAATGACTGCCTGGTAAGTACAAGGTCATGAGCTTGAACCCTGGTCCTGGAAAAAAAAAAAAAAAAGAAAAAAAGAAAAAAGAAAAAAAAGAACTGCCTACATTCACAGCACTGTTCAGAGTAGTCTAGAAATGAAGGCAAAGATTTCTTAAACACTCCTATGTCTGTGGTGGTCAGGAAGTGGCTAAATTAGGAAGCGGTAAAGACAGTTTCAGATCTATGTGCTTATAACAAACTCTAGGGCCCCCGAAAATCAATTATGAAGTTGTCTCAAACATATCTTTTACAAAGATTTTAATGAAAATATGTAGACCAAAAATTAGTGGTTAAATAGTAGTTTGTAACTTTTTTTAGAATATGTAAGAAACTCCAAAACTTGTATAGCAAAACAAAAATAAAATAAAATAAAAGTAGGTGGTAGTCCTAAGAAGACACTTCTCAAAAGAAGGTACAGGAATGCCCAGGTGCCTAAACCTGCTAATCATTAGCGAACTGGAAATCCAAGCCATGGAGCGAATGGCTGTCAGCAAAGGAACGAAAGTGAAGAGCTAGTGAGAATAAAAAAACATGTGAGCCCTAGCACATTGCTGGTAGAAATGTGAATTAAAATTAGTATACTTGGAGTTAGTATGGACAATGTATAAAGTTTTCTCAAAAAGTTAAAAATAGAACTACCATATGATTAGGCCTGGTGGGATTACCCACTAAGGTAATATATCCCAAGGAAATGGAATTGGTCTTTAAAAAAAAACTACGCTTGTGTGTGTATGGCAGCACTGTTCATATCAGGGCCCCCCAAAGGGAAATAGCCTAAGTGTCCCTCAGCTGATGAGCAGATCAATAATATGTGGTATAAATTTGTTATGGAGCACCACCCAGACACTCACTAAGAACAAAATCCTGGCATCCACAGCAAGGTGGATGGAACCAGAGATCATTATGCTAAGTGAAGTCAGTCAGGTACAGAAAGAGAACTTCTGCAGGATCTCATTCAGATGTGGAATCTAAAAACCTTCATCTCACACTAGTTGAGAGGAGAGCGATGGGTCCCAGAGGCTGGGGACAGAAGGAGAAAGGATGGACAGCAAGGGCTGCTCAGTGGATACCAAGTGACGGAGATAGGAGCATGGAGTTCCGTGAGTTTTATTGGCCAGAACAGTGGTTGCAAGTAACAGTAATAAAGCGTGTATTCCCACAAGCTATAAGAGAAGAGTGCTGCAAGCACAAAAAATAATAAATATTTGACAATATGAGATATTCAGCCTGATTTAAATATTAAAATGTATACTTACATCAAAATACCACTGTATATGCTTTACATACAATGTCACTGCTTTGAAGTTCTTATTAAAATAAAAATATATAACTTTTCTGCAAATAAAGTGGTTATCACTCCTAATAGATGCTCTAAGCTATGAAGATGTGAACTAAATGATTCTAAAAAGATACAGCCTACATGTCACACCACATAGCAAGTGCTTTTAGCCAATTCTTTGTACACAGAAGTTCATTCCTCAGATGGCATCAGTCACACAGCAGAGAGCCAATCAACAAACTTTACCTTCAGCCCTTTCCTTCAGGACGCACACAGTCCCGAAGGCTATGTACTTACAGCTCTATCTCACGTGTGTCTGTCTGACTTGCATGGGGCCAAGGAAATGACTTCTCTGCATAAATGTGATGTGTGAGAGGTTAGTGTCAGAAGGACATAACTTCTCCCATGCTGAACGGCTTGAGAGAGCTGACAGCCCCAGCTATGTTCACCTTAGGAATTTAATTCCTTGGCTAAGGAGGAAGGAAATGCTGGCTGTCTCTCTGGCTGCTGTTCTAAAGGCTCCAGACCCCTCTATCAAGTGCGTGCCCACATTTGTTCATGATTTAGTGCACATGCATGTTACATGTATGGAGAAGGGGGTGTGACTTGACTTACCTCTCTTCCAAGCACAAACCCCACTCCAGAGCTGATGCCAAAGAAACACAGACTGGTATCTTTGGCCGGTGCTGGACAAATTTGTCTTGTAACGAAAATAATGTTCAAACAACAGAGACAGAAATGCAAAGAAAGGATGACAAGCGTATGTGGCTTTTGAACAGGAAGCCAGCTTACCATAAAGCAGACGATGTTCTTGTAACTGAAGAGACTTCAGCTCCGCCCATTTTTTCTTCAAGGTTTGCTGTGAGAAAGAAGAAAAACAAAAGTTCTGTTAGGAAACTTTAAGAAGGTAGCAATTTAATTCTAAATGTTGAAACTTATCATTAAAAGTTTCTTCTGTATTTTAAGTACCACCAGTCCCTCTTGTTGATTTGAAAGATCTTTGTTGGGGCTGGTGAGATGCTCTACAGTCTAAAGCACCTGCTTAGGCAAGCTTAGGCAAACTTAGGCAACTGCAGGGACCAAAGCTCAATCCCTAGGACCACCTGCTATGCCAACCCCACTCCCAGGGCAGGCTGAACTGGCCACAATATTTTTTTTTAAATCTTTGCTGTATTAGGCGACTAATGGCAATACTATTTTCTCAAGAAATGACTTAGTAGCACCAAGTAAGTATGCTTTTAAAATACAAGAGAAACTGAGATGTATATACGTTTGCTTTAAAATTGCAAAACCTGATTGTCTAGGTCTGTAAGATCTTACTAGCTGCCAGGTAAGAAGCAGCATGCATCCCCTCAAATGCAGAGAGACGTTGATAACAGAACCTAAAGCTCAGCTGTGATGATGAGTCCAGGGATCAAAAATACAAAATACTTAGCATAGTGACTTACTAAAAGCTCAGCATTACCTAAGATCCTAAAACACTAAAACAATCTTTTTTCTATACACTTAGTGTCCATAGAAAGAGAGAAGAAGATCTTGTCTCAAAGACTTAGAGCACTGCTGAGCACCCACGCCTCTTCCCTGCTTCTTTTTTTAGTGGCTGCAGCACAAGAAAATAGTGTCCCACAGTGAGCATGAGGTGAACCCAAGGGCCAAGGCAGCACAGAATGTGAGGCCAGGCCTCACCCAGAAGTAGCAACGGAAATTGAAAGCAAAACAGACTAAAGCAGAAGGTAACTAAAAAGATAGTGTCTGGGGCTACTGCTCCTTCCCACTACCTGTCCTGCTCTCCAGTCCTTCTTCTGCCATTCCAGATGCCCACAGCAAGCCCAGAAAGTAGGGAAAGGTCAGATTTTTCATGTACACCCACTCTAATGTAAAGTCAAGGTAGGTGGAATAAGTGATCCTTTGTAGAAAGGATTAAAAGAAAGGAGGAAAATGGTGCACTTGAAGCTGGGCAAGGTGGCACATGCCTGTAATCCCTGCACTTGGGAGGCTGAGGCAGGAGGATCCCTGTGAGTTTGAGACCAGCCTGGGCTACAAAAGTGAGCTCAAGGCCAGCCTGAACTACATAGCAAGACCTGTCTCAAAAAGACCAAAAAAAAAAATAAAAAATAAAAAATAAAAAATAAATAAATAAAAATAATAATAATAATAATAATGTACTTGAGAAAGAAAAGCCAGAGGGCAAGAAATGAAAATTACAAGAACAACAATGAAAGCCTAAGGGATAAATGAATCATTCCTCAGGGGTTGAATGCCGTACACTAACTGGACCAAATTTTTTTCAATTCTTGAAAGCAATATTTGAGAGCAATCCTTATGGCTGCCAAAGTGGTAGTAGGCAAGTAATAAATTGAAACAATAAATGACTAGGCTCAAGAAGTCTTTCTGAACCATTACATACTCTAATGATTAAGACTGCTGGATTTCTTGGCTGCTAGATTTCTTTCTTTCAGTTTTTTGGTACAACCTCATGCTTCCCAGGCAGGCACTGCACTGCAGAGCCAAATCTGCAGCCCATGACTGTTGATTTGTGTAGACACAGCCCTTGCCACCTTTGTAAATCTGTGGCTACATAAAAGCCCAAATCAGAAGCCCATAGAGTTCAAGACTAGCACCTGTACCTACCCCTACCTTCTGTCTTAGAGAGATTTATCTCCTACCAGAGCACAGAGTGCACCTGAAACTAAACATAGAAGAGCAAGTAATACTTCTACACTTAGTAAGGTCAAAACTTGCCAAATAATTTTGTTAGTACAAAAATTATAAATAACTGATTTGTTGATCTGGGTAAGACAGCTAAGTATGCCATCACTTAGACCAAGAAAATACCAAAGAGTAGATACATTGAAATGTCTAGAGTTTTTAGTTGGTCACTAAGCTATTCTCCCTATTTTTGTCAGTCTAGTTCTTCCTGTGTTATTGATAGCATACTGTACACATGGACATATCTGAAGTCTCATTAACACATGCAGATTAAAACATATGTGGGATCAAACCATGTTGGACCACAACACCTCCCTGGGCCTCATTCAGTGCCTGCATCAAGCAGTTGAAATAATGGTGAAATGCTTTTGAAAAAATACACAAAAAATGACCTTCAGAAATTGTCTTCAGCTGTCACACCTCAGACTGGCTCCATATACACGTCTGGTGTTTTCAATCTACCTGAGACATACAACCAAACGTTCCCTGGCACATTAGTATTTTCACTGAACTTTCAATAACATGTTATTGCATTTTTATAATTTTCCTTAAAAAGTTATGGAATAGAAAATATACCTTCAACATAGCAAATATTTGTGAAGGGTTACAAACCCAGTAAATAGCAGAGCAAACTTAAAAATTTGCTTTCTCAGTTAGCTTATTCAAAGTGTGGTTTTCATTTTAAACTTTAAGTCATAGGTTGGGAAAAAGGGAACCCCTGCAAGTATGACTCAGAAGGGACTACTATTTCTAAAGAAGACCTTTTGGTCCCACAGAAAGTCTTTGGGGAATAGAATGTTCACAGAGCAAGTGAAAAGTAAATGTCATAGCACAGAGGGAAAGCTGGTGTGACAGCAGTTATAGGTCAGAGCCTAGAGACGCAACTGAAGAAATAAACTGGGACTCTCCATAAATTCAAAATTAGAAGTGAGACAGAAATACAAGAGGTAAGAGTCAATGAGCCTCAAGGACTATTAGACTGAAAAAGACAGAAAGGGCTACCCAGAAATTTGAACACCATGGCAATCTAGGTTTAAATGCACTTATTTGAAGTAGGGGATTGAATGAGTCAGTCTTGGCTGAAGCTGCCTCACTAACAACAGGGAAAACCGCATCTGCTGAGATTCACAGACACAGAAGCACACAGGTGGACCTTCCTTGCCTAGGCAAAGCAGACACTGCCTCCCCAGGGAATGCATACAAGCTGTCAGCTCTGGCTCTGGCTAGCAAGGCTTCAAGGCCATGGGAGGGACCTGCCAGCTCCGCCAATGAGCTGGAGAAGAGAAAACCACTCGAGGGACGAGGGACGAGGGTGGGCTGTGCTTTAACTAGCCACAGAAGTTGATGGATAGCAGCACAAAGCGAAAACAGAAGAGCCTCCATAGACAATGCTGACATGATAATGATTACAATCTTCTCAGAGACAATAAAAACAGTATTCATAAATTTGAAGCAAAAATTAAGAACAGAGAGACATAGAAAAGTAGTACTCAACAATAAAATATAAATTACTTTGTAAAACTAAACAAAAAGAGCACATTCTATACAAACAAAAATGGTACTTAAGGTCTTCCTAAGCAATGTAAATCAGTAATATGTCTATGAGGAAATCCTGAAGATAACACAGAGTGTGTTGAAGAAGGTTGAGTCAAAGAAGTTGGCCTGGCATTCTCAAATGGAAGAAAACATGTGTTTTAGACAAAAAGAGCTCTGCATCTTCTAAGGGAGGTAAAACGATAAATAAACCTGGACCTAATTGCACTGCAGTAAACCTGTTGATTAACAAAGAAAACAGAAATCCTATAAATGTTTCCAGAAAAAAATATTTCCCCAAATACAAATAGCTTTTAAATGATTTTCAAATTGACAATTCTCTAGAGAAGATTACCAAAGGAAAAGATAGAGATGGTTTAAGAAGTGCTACAAGTAAAAATTAGAGCATAATCATAGTAAAAACAAAAATTAAAAAGATAAAAATATGATTTTATCATTAATATAGTGAATTATGTTTGAAAATTTGAAACCTTTTAGAGAAAACATAACTCATAACTATTCAAAAAAGAAACAGAAAATCTCCCAATGAGTCTTATTTTTTTTTTTTTTTTTTTTTTTTTTTTTTTTTTTTTTTTTTTTTTTGGTGGGACCAGGGTTCGAACTCACGACCTTGCACTTGCCCAGCAGGCACTTGTGCCTCTGAGCTATCTCCCCAGCCCCCCAATGAGTCTTATAGATCAATAAAAGGATTAAAATTGTGGTTTAAAAGTATTACTACCAGCAAGAACCTCAGTCTTGCATCATTCAACTGGTATTCCAAGAATTCTACCAGACGGTAAAAAAGGAGGTACCCACAGTTCATTGAAAACAAAAAACAGGGGCCAGTGGGAGAGCTCAGCTGGCTAATGCATCTGCCTAGGCAAGATCAGGGACCACAGTTTAACCTCTAGCACCACATGCGTGCTAGCCCTGCCCCCATGGCATACTGAGCCAAAGACAGAGTCTGCGCCTAATGGTGCATATCTATAATCCCAGCACTGAGGACGCTAAAAGCAGGAGGATCACCATGGATCTGAGCTGCACAGTAAGACCCTGCAACAACCAAATATATTAAAGAAATAGAAAAGTAAAGTTGGTTGAAAAACTTCAAAAGAAGCCTGAGAAAAAGAAATTATATACCAACCTAACTGTAAAATGAAGCTATTTTCAAAAATCATTAAAATAGCAAATCAAAACTGTGAGCATATAAAAAGATTATAAATGAGTTGGATTTATCATAGAAATATGGTTTGTAATAGAAAGTATGGTTAAATATTGTTAAAATTTTAGTGTCATTCATCATACTGATAGATTTAAGTGAATAAATTAGAATGTCATCTTAAGAGATGCATAAAAAACTATTCATTGTAATTTAACAAACAAGCACTATGAAAGGTACCAGAAAATGTGATACCAAAGCGAACCTCTTCAACCTGAAAAGTATATTCATAGTGATAGCTCATTCCTACTGGGATAAAATGGATAATTCCCTTCAAAATTAAAGAACAAAAATAAGAAGTCTTATTATCATTTCTATTATTCTTATATGGTATCTTATAGCTATTGTAATATAGTTAAAGAAGCTTTTGACAGTTACTTTTATAGAAAATTGAAAATAATCTACAGATAATTTGTTAGAAGTTATATAGTTTAACAGAATGCTTGACTTTACCAATGACATATAAAAATGAATTTTATATATCTATAAATTGACCATTAGCCATAGTGAAAACATTTATTTCTAAAAACAACAAAAAGAAAACATAATCATAAAGTTTATAAGATAGAAAAGACTAAGGCTAACAAAGTTGTACAAGAAGACTTGTATGACTAAATTGATCAGAATTTACTGAAAGACTTAAAATAAATGAAGAAAATGTATTATCATCTAGATATCTAACCTAGATATCTAATCTCTCTCTCCATAAATATATATACACATATATATATATATATATATATATATATATATATATATAATTTCTAGGATTTATTTCTGAAATTTGAAAGTTTAGTTCTAAAGTTCACATAGGTTATCAAAAAAAAATCAAGGGCCAGCCAGATAGCTTAGCAGACTAAAGTGCCTGCTTAGGCAGACACAGGGACCTGGATTCAATCTCCGGCATGTTGTGCTGGCCCTGGGGCATGTTGAGGCAGTGCTTGAGACTGGGCATGGTGGTGTACACCTGTAATCCTAGTGTTTGGGAGACTTAAAACAAGAGGATCACTACAAATCTGAGCTTAGTTAAACCCTGAACCAAATACATTTTTAAAAAATCAAAGGAATTAACTAATTTAGTCAAATAAATATCAAGATTTATTATAATCAGAGTTTGTGATTTTAAAAAAAAATGACCAATGGATTATAAAGGGAGCCAATTGGCAAATTAATGCATACATGAAATTTGCTTTAAAATATAGGGTTCATTACAGGTCACCCATGGGAAAAAGGCACTACACAATAAATAGTGCTTGGAGAACTTGGCATACATATGAAAAATAAATAAAAGTGAAAGTTTTCCCATAACTCATATATACAAATATATATATATATATATATATATATATATATATATATATATGACTACCATTATTTACAATGTACCAACAATCCTAGCCAATGCTATAAGTGAAGAAAAAGAAATTAAAATAGTTGAACTACAGGACAAAATTTGTATTATCTCTAGATGATAAGTTTTCTGAATAGAAACCCTAAACAAATATACAAAATCATTATTAGAATAAAAGTAGAGCCTGACTACAGGAATAAAAATTTATACAAAATCCAAGAGCAATAGGTAGTCACAAAATTTAAAAGTATCTTACTACAGTAAGAAAAATTAGAGTACATGTAGACAAATTTAGTAGCATATGAAAATATGCATTGTAAAATACTTCCAAGTATATAAAAAAAACTGAATAAAACAATGAAGATGTATGTTCAAAGTAAGAAATGCAGAGTCCTAAAACTTGAAGTCAACTTGTTTAATGTACAAAGGTGACTCCATTTCTATCAACATCTTTCTATCTTTCCTAAGGAATATTTAAGGAATTTTAAAAGACTGATTCAAAACACCAGGAGGATAGTAAAATGGCATGAATTTTAAATCTTATGTTAATGAAGAAGAAAATTGGATTTGTTAATTAATTGAATGTGGGAGATGGGAAAGATACAAGAAAACATGTACAGTGAATTGATCTTCTGGGCTCAACAACTAGTAAGGGCACCCTTCACTTCATCGGGAAAACTAATAAATGGCAGCTATTTCTAGACAAAGCCCAAGAGAGCAACCTGCTGGCAGTAAGCCAATCAGTCTCTGCTGAAAGTGGCCACCTCACTGCCACCTATTTGAGCACTGGGACATTGAGATCACCTGGAGCCAGGGTAGAAATCTACAGGGCTATAACTTAGATTCGCTAGTGAGGGTCAGGACTTCATGGCTCTGGAACCTCTCACCAGCATAGAAAGTTGAGACTTTAAGATTGTCCAAGAGCCAATCTCAGGGATTTTCACTGAACATTCTGTAGCACAGACTATTTATCTCTTGGAAAGTTAATAATGTGCTTATCAAAAAAAATGGATTCAAGGGCTGTCTCAGGAATAAAGTTTAACAATGAGGCAAAAATATAAAAACCCAAAGGACAATAAAAATGTAGAAGTCTCAGTTGTGCCTGCATAATCATATGACAATTTAGAAGTTAATAAAACACCAGCTCTTCCTCTCTTATGTTTTCCTTTTTTTCCCCCCAGATAAAATGTAAATCAAGAGAGATTTCAGGTGCATTCATGGAAGTTCTTCAAGTGGAATGCCTTCCTGTTGCCTTTTTGAGCCTCCTAGATGCACTGAAGGAGGAAGAAAGTGGTTTGTACCTGTTTGGAGAATTACATATTCCTTCAAAGGTAATCATGTGGCTCTTGATAATTTAGATTCATCACATTTCATCTTCAAGGGTTATCACAGTTCTTTACATAGCTCTTTATACTACTACTCACACATTCAAGGATGAAAAATGGGCCATATTATATAAATTGAATTACCTTTAAATCCTGCATCTTTGCTTCGAGTTCTGCTTTCCTGAGAATTGCTGTTCCTTTAAGAGTCTCTATCCTGTTTAAAGGAGAAAAACAGGTGAGGGGTAAATAACATGAGTGATTCATTAGAACAAGTACCACCCTTCTTTGTACTACAACAGGAGCACAGAGTATCCTCAAAATGGAACATAATTGTTACATCCTTCATAGGACTTCAAATATACGGTCAAAGCCAAATGTGACAACTTTGAGAAAAAAAGGAGAAAAACTCCTCTGAACGAGTGAATTAAAAGATGCCAGTTAATCTGTAAGCTGTTACTCACTTTATACAAGAACCTAGGTATGATAGCCATGGTTGCGCTATGCTAGACTCTGTTCTTGTGGGCACAGACTGGATCTTCCCGTTCATTGGCGAATATTGGGCGTCTTCTGTCCGTGGGACACTAGACTCTGTGCTGCTGACGAGGCAGGCAGCAAGAAGAGCAACAGGCTTGAGCCTCTGTCTTAAGAGTGGAGTCAATGTCCTATTTCTTAAAAGAGGGAAAACATCATTTTCTCCCTAGGTTTACGGGAGGCTTTGTTTCTGTAAATTGGAAAATCAGTAAACAGAACCCAAACTATTATAAATTAATAATTTTTATATGACTCTTCTCAAATCTTTAGACTACAAATTTTAATCCTAGAATGATCAACTGAATAGCGTTCTTTTATTTCTACACAAAATACATTCTAAAAATATAAGAACCACATCCTGTGCAATTTATTTTGTGAGCTCATTTAAAGACCTTTATTCTGACCACTAGAGTATCCATATGAATAGGATAGCATTTTTCAGTTGTGAATCACAGTGAAGTATTTTTTTAAATATTGGCTCAAATTCCTTCAAGGCATGGTAAAAGCACCAAGAGTGGGGAACAAATTTCCACCCATGTCTAATAACATCATATCTGAGGCAATGAGATGGAAGCAAACCAAAATGCGATCTGTTTTCCCATTAGCGCAAACTTGATCCTCTGAGCTATTATGGAGCAGACCCCTACCAATCTGTGTCACCAAAAATCTTCACGCTGATCCAACCTGTCCAGCAATGAGTATGGCCCTCACTCACGTGAAGCACGCCTTTCTGACTCTTTGCTCACTAGCATTACTGTCAGACTCTGGATGGCTCTTACTTTCTGGATTTAGGTTTTGTTTATCTTAGAGGAAAACTGCTGCTGTCTCCCAAGTGCATAGGACCCAGAAAGCTAAACTCCATTTTGTACTAGTCACCTTCAAAGCAATTCACATAAGCACACAAAACACACTTTCAAGTATCACTGAAGAGCATGTAACCCTTGACAGCTTACCATGAGCAGCTACAACTGAAAAAGAGTGGATGATCAGATCCAGACCTCTCATTGCATCACCTTAACTAAGCCTTCTTTAGCCCTCAGGCATATCATCTATAAATAGGAATGAAACCAACTCCACAAAATAGCTGTGAGGAATGAGTGAAATGATTTAAGATCCATCTCATTCAGCAAGACACCTAAACTCCTTGACATAACTGATGGGCCCATGATCCATTCCCAAGCCCAACGCTCTGTCTCCATGTCTTACTCTCTTGTTCCTTATCCACCAGCTACCAACTACAGTGGATTTCTCTCTGCTCCTGGAATGTGCTAAGCTATTCTGAGAGCTCTAAGACCCTTTTCTTTACCTTAAATGCTCTTACAGAAGTTCTGATCAATATCCTTTCTCCCATTTAGTTTCATTGCAATCTCACTTCCTCAGAGAGTTCTTCAAACATCTGAACTAAATCAACAACCCTCTTCTTCAATGTTCTTGCCCATTCCCTAGTATATTTTCATCACAGCAGTTATCAATAACTGAGATATTAAAATTCCTTACTTTTCAGCCTTTTGTTAGCTATCTCTTTCCAGTTATTGGAACACCTAAAAGAGTTTTTGCTTTTCCTGAATCTATCCTAGAAAGAAAGCAGTATTTTCTGAATAAAGACCATTTTAATGAATGAGCGAATTCCTTTTTTCATCACTCATTAAGGTTTTATTGGATTCTGGGAATGTTTCGGTATTTAGCCAAAAGCTGTCTACTTTTATTGTTAGGGCATTCTTGACTCTCTGAGTAACAGTGAGTTTCCCTGTCAGTCTCTTTCATCGAGACTCTTGTAAAAGGTAAAGGGACCAAGAGATGGATGAGAGGATTAAGAGGTAGGGAAGGGAATGAAGAATGAATTAAGAAATGTTATGTACACATACAAGGAATATAGTCATGTGTACCACAAATATGTGTTAGTGAAAAAATAAAAATTGAAAAAAGCCCATGAGGGAAAGTCTAGTTGAGGAGCCCCATGTCTTTCTGAGTTTGGAGTACTAGTGCATGAGAGTATATGTGTTTCAGAGAAGGGAGGGCAGAAAAACTTTAACAAGTAACTTTATTTCTTAGAAATATAATAGTGGGGAACAAAACTGAATGGCTTGTGGCATTGAAGGAAAAAATTCAGCACTGTGACCTTCCATTTGTTTTAGCAGCAAAATTCTATCAGCCCTGAAGTGGACCAGGCTCTCTAAGCCCAAAAGAATGTATAGCCACTAAACAGAATTTGACAGGAAAAAAATGCACTTGTAGATGCTGCTTCTCCCACAAAGATCTTCTGGCTATTGGTACCACTGACTTTGTATTTTGACGGTATGTTTCATTCGACCTTAAAAAGCAGAAGGAAATGATAAAAATGTTTGCTCCTCGCCTGAAAGTTTGAGTACTTCTGCCTTTGTTATCCCTGAACAAAAAACCTTTTCATATTTTCAGCAGGCAGAGAGACCACAGCACCTCTGTGTTCCACAAGACGAAACCGGTAATTACCTTAGCAGGTTTCCTGATGCTCTGATCAGGTCAACCACTTGCTTGTGGGAAAAGCCTTCTGTGCTCACGCCATTGATATTTGCAAGGACATCACCTGGGAAACGCCAAGAAAAATGAAGGTTGCATTGGTTAAAAATGGTCTCTATCCTCGTTTAACATGAGTGCTTGTGTAGGTTGGTTAAGTAACCCCTCCTGACTCATACATGAAACAAACAAGCCCCTAACCATAGAAGTAGTCAAGAAAATTCAAAGCAGTAATCAGGCCCTGACCCTCACTATAGCTGTTTTCCTTCCTTGCTGTAGAAATGGTCCTCCATATGAGCAAAATGGCTTACCGGCTTGCAGGCCAGCGCTGTGAGCGGGACTGCCCTCCTGGATTTTGCAGATCAGGGTGCACATTTCCAAGGAGCAAAGGTTCTGGTTCGGGACCCTGTAGGTCTACAAAGTTTAAGGCAAAAGAGAGTTACTATTGGAAAACACTCGATATTTTTGTCAAAATAAAAAAAAAATTGTCAATTTTCATGAAGTGGTTTAATAGGTGAGTGCAAAGAACAATTTTGAAAATCTTTCCTGAGTATCAAATGCATCGAAGATGCCAGTTTTTCGACTTGATCAATGGCCAATTCCATCCGTAAAATGAACTTCTGGTATGAGGCTGAGGGTGGCTCGAGACTTCCTATTTTCAAATCTATGAGATAACCTGGTGTTATCATATCTACATAGTAAAAAAATTAAATTTCTTATATCCCAATGGGATAAAACAGTGTTTACCAAAAGCAAAGGAGGAAAGCTTTACATGGTTCTTGCAAACTAAAATATCATTATAGGAGAGGATAAAATGTGTACACCAGCAAGAGAGATTTGCCTACAATGATTACGTTAAATCAGTTCTGCAAGCAGTGATAATCTGTTCTAAATTTATTCAAAAGTACTGTAATCAACTCAATCTCTTTCTCACTGTCTGTTCCAAATTTTCATTGGTTAATCAATCAAAAACTAAATTAGAAAGAGTTACACTTCACCTCCTGCCTTAATTTAGCACAAGTAGTTCAGTGGTTGCAGGTTTTTTGTTTTCAAATTGTTCAGTACATACAGTGTCCCCATAGCCCCAAACAAACGTTTTTCCTCTAATATATTTGTAATGAGAGCAAGTTCCATTTACAATCAAGATCAGTGTTTAGAGGAGTTTTTAAGACATCAGATTCCTAAAATCAAAGTCACATTAGTGTTTTCTGATGCAGAAATTAGTGTCTGTTGGTCGTTGCTTTTCATTCTGTCACCTCAAGTAACTTGAAACTGTCAACAAAAACGATTTCTCCTCAATCCACAGGCAGGTAGAGTCCCTCTGTCTTAATAGACAGAAGCGCTTTCAAAGATCACGTAACACACTGTCCATGTGTACTGGAGCCCTTTGACGGCCTGCCAGAGGCCTCAGTGAAGCCCAGACCATTTAGATATGTAGCATGGTTCAATTTATGAGGTTCATGAACCAAATCTATAACTGACCTTCTTCAGAAACCACTACCCTAATAGTTCTAATTAGTATTGAGGATCTACCATCTGGTAGATCAAATAGAGACCATCAAGAGGACAGAACAGAGGAAGGAACTGATTATATAGCGGGCACCTGCACATATTCACAATAGTTATCAATTTGGGATTATAGACAGGGAAAAATAGAAGCCCCAGAGTTACAGAAAGAAGTACTTAGTGTAGGCTTCTCATAAGCAGTGTAAAACTAGCACCCACGGAGAAATGGAGGGGAGAGTGGATCTGGTCTCTTCTAAAATGTAGCTCATCTGGATGACTAGGACATGAATATGAATTCACATACAATGCACAATATGAATACATGAAATCTGATCTGGTCTATAAAAAGTCCCCCAAAACATTTACCCTATTTGTTGACTTCCTGTTTTACTGATTCAATACATGCGAGCTCTAAAGCCATTAGCTCGTGCTAATCTAGAAATGTATAATGTTCTGCGGCCTATTGTGTTTCTCTGTTTTTAGCGACAACTGCTACACATCTGTGAAAATTATTCTCCTTTAAAAAAGAAGCAATCAGAACACATCTATAACAAGATGGTACCTTAAATGAACAGGGAATGGAGGTGAAATTCTGCAATCTGAAATATTTTATACCAGTTACTGTGGCAACTCATAAATTTCACCCAATTTAAAACCAGTAGAGTTCAAAAAGGAGAAGTTATCTTCTATTTCCCTTTAGCCTTCTCCTGGTTCATATCATTTTTTATTCATAAAACATGTTTCACTTAGCAGCTTCCTGTTCCTGATCTTAAAATACACAGTGAGTTTCTAACTGTGGGTTGATATCACAGCAAAGTCTTCTGCAAGCAGAACAAGGCTGAGATCTAAAATCTGAAGTTTAGTACAAGAATGTGATTATGCAAAACACGTCTAAAAGGAATGCATGTCACAGAAAAAAATATTTGAAGGATTATTTTGCACTCTAGTTAAATTAGAATTAATTTGACCTACTTTGCCATGTTTACAATTATAGTAATGAAAAAGCAAACAGCTAATAAGAAATGAAATTGGTAGGTGTCTACATTGACGTCTGTAGCGACTGTTAAAAATTTCATACATCATTAAGCAATCTTCAAGTAGTGCCAAGTCGAAAGTGTTTCAAATAATAATTATAAAATATTGTCATTAGAAATAGAAGTAAAAATTTCTCATTAGATTCATAACTCTTCTGTATGAAAAGTAATTGTACCTATAAATAAATATATATTCCATATACAAAGTTTCAAATGCTTCTTAAATACTTAAGATTTAGAGCTGTGATACGGCAACATAATGTAAAAGCACATCCGAAATACAAGCATGTAAAATTGCAAGTCTATTAAAACTATGTCACTCTCCTAATTAAGACCTGGTTGAAATTAAGCATTTCTGATCAGTCTGTGCTTACAGACCAAAAGGCAAGTTAGCACCAGGCACTGAGACTATCCCAGCAGTGACATTTTATTGGCATCACGGTTTGCTTTCCTTTGACCCAGTGGAAAACTACCCCAAGCTTCTAAATTGAATGAAGTTCGTAGTCTCCATCATTCTCTAATGCTATTTCATTATTCTTTTAGTATTACCACTATTTTCCACGAAAGTCTGGGAGATGTGAAAAATGCCAACCTGAATTTTAAATCCAAATGTTCCATTGTCCTGCTTTTCCACAGTTACCATCTTCCTGTAACGGAAAAAAAAAAAAAAAATGGTCAAACCACACAAAGAACAAGGTATCACATTCAGCACACATCCATCATCAGAAAGTACTGTCACAATTAAAAATATCTGGGGTATATGCATAAAGCTTGACCAGAGTTACAGTGAATGCATTTTTTCAAATTTATTACAATAAGACATATTGCCATAAATCTTCCTAAAAAATCCCCTTGACACCATTCACTTAGCCCATCATTCTTGCCAGTTTCTGCAGCTTTTCTGGAAGTCTCTTTCATAACAGTCTTTATGACATGTGATTAAAATTATAGTAAATGCTACCACTGAGAGACATGCAATGGGAAGGTGGATGCATAAAAGTGGTACAGTTTGCACCATCTACCTTGTTGACCAGATGTGGTACTATGCCAATACTAGTTCTTCTCAAATTGAGATGTCCATGAAAGATGAAAGTTTTGAAAAGATTTAGCACATTGAGGCATCCACGTCTGCATAACTAAAGACACAGAAAAAGGTTCCAGATCTGTTCCAGGAAGTGACTATTCCCGGAAAAACTATAGGTTCCGTATGTTGGAACTGAGCTGCAGTATTTTGAGGAGAATTAAGAGTAATGTATTTTTTTATTGCAATACACTTTTAAATTTTAAATATTTATTTTACTTTTATCATACCTCATAATTTATAGTGTGTCTGTGTAAGTATTATCCACAGTCTGGGGATGTTTCTTGGAAAAAAAAAAAAAAAAAAACACCTGAAAGAATAGTGAGTATTTTTACCTTTGAGACCAGGAAAAATCACCCGAAGAACTTGACCTAGTCAAAGCAAGCTGAAAAATAATAAAAGCATAAAATTATTTCAAGGTGCTCAAGATATATCTATAAACTATTGTAAGTCCCATAGAACTTGGTTATTTATCAATTTCCTTGGCCCCAAGGATAGCAAAGAAGCAGAGCTGGCAATGGGAACTTCTAGGCACTCGGTTGCAGAGGTTAGCAAGGCGTGGGTTGTAGGGAGCTGTGGTAAAAGAGTTAACATTATGAACCAGACTCCAGGGCTTTCAAAGAGCACTTCATTTCCAATTTGACTTAAAAACAGCCTCTGAAAGATGAACCACAATAATTTGCCATCACATTGAATTCCAGAGTAAGTAACACACATAGAATTGCATGAAGCCCAGGTACTCAAATACTTCATAGCTTTTGAAGCTCCTCATGAAATGATTGTCTTTATTGTAATAGTTCAATGTTCCTGTTTTTAGCAGGATAAAATAATCTCTAAAGAACCAACACACGTACATATGCATAATTCAGGTACAACTAAGGACTCAAAACCTCAACCTTGCTTATGATTTGCTTTTGCAACAGTTTTAGAAGGATGTAATGAGATTTTCAGGCAAGAAAAGAAAGGTATAAGAATGATACTGATAGTGTAAATACCACCCTCACCCAAGCCACACTTTGGATAAAATCGTATAAACATAAGCATTCAGCGTGCCATCTACCATTATAAGTAGAAAGGAAGTAAACAAAAGATAGCACCTCATTATTTAGTGTTTTGTTTGTAGATGCTTTTTTGTTTGTTGGTTTGTTTAGGAAATGTTATTTAGCCCTTTCTTGAATGTTGTTTGAAGGCCCTGAACATAAGCATGTGCCACTAGCTAAATCATGGCTTATTTTTCTTTTGTTGTAGAGTTTTGTTTTGGTTTGGTTTGGTCTGGTTTGGGTTTTAATCTTTTATGTATTTGGTACAGGGTCTTACTACACAGCTCTGACTCTAGTGATACTCCTATCTCAGCTTCACCAGTGCTGGAAGTACAGATGTGTGCCATGATGCCAGTTTTGAGGCCAGTAGGGTGCACCCAGGGTTCCAGGGCTGACACAGCATTTGGTGCCAATGAAGAACCAGGATCCTTGCACTTGCCAGGAAGGCACTTGGACCACTGAGCTATCTTCCCATCCCCTAAATCATGGTGTTTAACTGCCACCTTAACATGACAAGCACTAGTAAGCAAAATATGTAGTAACAGATCAGTATATAATCCAGACAAATAAAAATAAAATTAGAGAATAAAAACCAGAAGTAGAAAAACTCACAGAGAAATTAATACAGATGTGGTGAGGTACACGGAAACCTACACAAAATTTGAATCACCAGGTACCAAACGCCAACCATCTCACAAATTTTCTGGAATGTCCTATTCTTACTAAGAATTCAGCCATGCTGGGGAGATAGTTTGGTGGCACAAGCACTTGCCTTGCAAGCACAAGGTGTTAAGTTCAGTTCCAGGTACCAAAAAGAAAAGAAAAAAGAGTTCAGCCAAATTTCAGTAAAGTTAATGGAATTGGAGAGGTGATCTCATGTGATAGATGTGACATAAGGTAATAGCATTTCCTCCTTTCATCAGTTGCAGGTCTGAATTAATTAATATCACCTTGAAGACTGGCACAGACCCAAAAGCAGTCGTTAGACCTGTTAAGAGCATCTACTTTTGCTTTATCAGGAGTAACTATGGCTATTTTAAGGTTTATAGCAATATGTCTTTGTTCCTTATATGTGTAAACAAGGATGGGGACCATTCGGTTACCTTAGAAGACTATATTCTTGTGAAAGAGAACAATAAAATCAGTATTCTGGAGGATGTGTAATCTTAGCATTGTATTGTGCTCACATTTTCTTTTGACTCTGTTCGTCATTAACATCTAGCTTTTCTTCCATCCTTAATTCAAACTGTAAGATTCTCAGTTCTGCCTATTGAGTAATGCCATATATAATGATGACCAGGGTTTATTTTTAAGCTATTACTCTTATAATCAGTATTTATCCCATTATTCACATATTCATAAATATGAAATATATATATATATGTATATATATATATATATATTGCATATTTACATGAAGGGCCTATTTGATCAAATACTTTTGTAAATATTCATGAATATCCTTTGGGCTTCTTAGGAATGCCTGTTTTACATTTTACCTCTGGTTCTAGTATGAGTCCTAGAACAGTGCAGGAACACAAAAAGTGTAAGACAGACAGAAATAAACTGCTAGGCCACAGCATCAGCAAGTGCATGGTGGCAGGAGACCCAAGTGCAGGTATTCAAGTTTGGAGAAAAAAAAGTATGTTAAGACATTAACTTTGCTCTTCTGTAAGTTACATAGTCTTAGGAAAACCAAAGCAATCACAAAAAAAAGTTTTAATCTCAAATATACAGCAACACATAAAAATGAAAGGAAACAGAAAAGGAAAAAGTATCCAAAAATAACAAGAATTATAGAAAAAAGACAAAGAGAAAAAAGTAAGTCCATTAACTATTAAGTGAATAAATGCTGGCATGAATTAACAAATTATTATTAACATTTCCAGTCTTGGCTATTTAAATACCATTTTCCTAAACCTACAGTTAGCAATGATAGAGATTCTAGGTTTCTTCCAAGTTATCGTCTAAATAAAAGTCACTTCTATAGTTTCAAACCTAAAGTTCTTAGATCCTTAAAAGTGAATTTCCCTCTCTTCTACCTTGTAACCTAACTGGCTAAAGATGAAAATATTTTCCTAACATGAGAAATAATGTAGACCTTCAGCTCTTTGGCATGACTCACGAGGTTTATCAGTGACAAAAACATCAGGCAAAGTCAAATTATAAATTAGTTTTCATTCTGCACTACCCACAAAGTTATTTTAGAGCCCTGACATATAATTAAAAGAAATTTTAATAAATTAGGCACTATCAAGTTATCTGACATGGGCCACATCTTGACACGTAGACTCTTTGCTTTTGATCTGGGCTATCAGACAGAGGTGACAGAAGTGTCCTCAGGATTCAGCTTAGCCCACCCACGAAATTAGGGTGCCTAATGACAAGAAGTGTGTGTGTAGTCTTCTGAAAGGTCCCACACTTTAGAAGTTTACCCTAAGGTGAGCAGCACTATCTAAAAATGGGACTGGAGGAATCCGTATTCCCCTGACAACCCTCCCAGCCAGAGCCTTTTCTCGGAGCTCTGGTGCTGGCACCAAAAATCATGAATGAGGAACTGGTGTGCAATTCTCAGCATATGCTGGCAGCAGCTGTCTTTTATTACACATTATCTAATATGAGAAATCTAGGTTTGCAATTTGGCAGACTTGCAAACTGCACATTCAGTTCTGACTGCTGAATAGACAAAGCTCCTTCACTCCTCTCTATCCACTAAATATAATGATGGCTGGGTTGAATTTAGGATTGTTCTGTTTTTACTCAGATGACATAAAAGAATGAGTATTAATATTCAAAATGTAATTTCTCCTGCTATGCAAGGGATTCCCAAGTCTCTCTTAGGTTGAAGTCAAGACCCAGCACTTCTTCTGTCATTTTGTGGAAGTTAGGGAATTTTGTAGCAAAGCCAGATAGTTAGCTGGCCTTGGAGAAGCTCCAAGTTCAGAACTGTAGCCTGCTCTGATACCGAGTTGCATAGTTAACTTCTTTGTTCCCACTCTGTACACATTTGCAGAAAGAGCTGAAGGTAGGGAAGGGGAGGATACTGACTCCCAGGGAGGGACTGGGAGATTATGCAATGGGGTAGGCAAATGTGGAGGGGAATGTCTTTAATTGTTTCAAATGCCTCAAAATTCACTACTTTGCCCTCCTGGTCCCCTGCCTCATCTTCACTCTCCAACTGATCTATGATCAGAGCCCCTCCCCCATTCTAAGTGAGGCATGCTTGGATAGCAAGACTCCTAGACTCTTCAAAATCAGCAGAACAATGCAGTCAAATTTAATTCCTCAAGTTGAAAATTCCTTAAAGAACTTACATAGGATGTCCTTTCCCAAGAAGTACAACTCATAGGATTGTGAACCTCTTTTTCAAGAAAACTTACTGGATATTGCCCTAAGCATGCCACTCTGTGGTTGAAGAATATTTTTCACATTGCTCTGGAGAGAAGTGAGCACAGTTTTCTATCCCAAACCATAATGTCATGATCAAATCCGTTGATCTAGGTAGGACACCCTTGGTAGTTACAGAACCTGGATGCACTAAAACACCATGTGCTAAAACATTAGGTTCCTGCTTCTCATTCCAACAGTCAATGAAAACTACTTCCCAAAACCAACCTACCCCTCAGAAGTGGGTATTCACCCACAAGCACTACTTTTCTGGCTTCATGACACTTAAAAAGACTGTCTTTATTTCCTTCTGTCTCTTTCCTACAGTTTCCCACTGCAGAAATCGTCTCCCCTACAACTGAACTTAAAATGAGTTCTTCTGAAATATCCACCATTTTCTACAAATGCAGCTATTGAAATAATATTCATGCTCAAAAATCCATTTTTAAACAATTTTCAATGTAAACGCAACTGTTTCTGAAGAGTAATGTGAAACTAGAGAATAACCAGATATAGCTTTGCAGAAACCAAAGCCAGCAATAAATAGAAGTATGAGTTGTTGACATCAATCCTCAAAGTGCTGCAATAACAGGAGGCAGAAGCACACCTGCTCGCAGGATCGCCTCACAGAGATCCTGTTGCCTGCCATTCACTCTATGCCAAAGGGTGACTGTTTTCCAAAATTCAGTTACAATGTCCATTTGAAACTAAATGTTGTGATAAGCTTGAAGTAAACTTCATTGATGACAATTATCTCAAATCAAAAGTATTGTGTTTAAAGAGTTTTCTCTTGCTTTTGTAAAAGCAATTTTATATCGATAAGTAGGGAAATCTCTCAGTTGATTTAATGTGAGAGAAAAAAGATAACTGCATAAATTCACTAGTATGAGATGCTAGTGTACATGCTTGCATATATGTGTCTGCTACCTGTGTGCACACATATTTCATATGCCTGAATTTTTCTTATTGTCTTCCTTCAACAGTCAATATCTCCTACTAAGTAACTTTATTTTTTTTTTCTTGTTTCAGAACTTGTGTTTGTTTGTTTATTTTTTTTTTTTTTAATGGCCGGCTCAGCCTGCCCTGAGGGCAGGGCTGGTGCAGCATGTGGTGCTGGGGATCGAACCACGCGCGGTCCCTTCAGCCGCCTAAGCTTTCCTAAGCAGGTGCTTTAGATCACTGAGCCATCCTGCCAGGCCCCCTAAGTAACTTTTTAACTCACACACTAACTTCAGTTAGGCTTATAACCTCCATCTTCATGGCCTGTAATAAATCTTTCTGCTTCATTTCCTTTTTCTCCAACTACTGCAAAAGTTCCTCCCTCAACACTAGTCTTAACACACCAACCCACCCCACTTCTCAAATAAATCTCCTAGTATTTCTACTGCTTAAATACATCCAGTGATGCTTTGTGCAAGTCAAATTATAGTCAGCTCTCTGTACCTCCAGGAACTGTATCCATTAATTGGAACAACCACACATTGAAAATAATCAAAAGTGAGAAAAGAAGAAACCCATGTTAACATGTGCAGCCACTTCTTGTCATTATTCCAAACAATAAAATGGGGTGGTTCTTTACATAGCATTCATATCATATTAGCTATTCCGTGCAGTCTACAGATGCCTTAGAGTATGATATTGTAGTTTATATGCAAGCACTATGGTATGTTACAATAGCCTTGAACATCCAGGGATTTTTGCCATCTATTCAGGGTCCTGGCACTGACCTCCTTACAGATATCAAAGGAAAACTGTCTGCTTTCTCCAGGGAAGCTGTTCAATTACTCCTCAAAGCAATCTGCTCTGTAGCCTCCTCTTGCCTCCTACACATGCACTGGGTCTTCCTGACATACCACTGTGCTGTTAGACCCAAGATACTAAAGCTCAGAATTAATTACTCCCTTACTAAAGAGATTTGATTCCAAAGTTATATTCAAAGACCAGGTTACTTGGAAGTGAGTATTTATACGCTTCTATGTGGCATAATGTTGTCCATACTGCCTCCTGAATTATAATTCTCTCTCTCTCTCTCTCTATCTATCTATCTATCTATCTATCTATCTCTTCCTCCCTCCCTCCCTCCCTCCTCTTTCCCCCTCTTCACTGCACAGAACATGTACTCTTCCAATCTTCTACCTCCTAAAAGCAGCATGATGTCTAATGTGTTGTTGATGCTCTGAAACTGTCTGCTCCACTGAAATATCGACGTGGAGAAGTAGATAAATTAAGTAAAGTTTCAGTTGCAGAGTACAGGATGAAAAGTTCTCACCCTGATTCAAAATTTAAAATATTGCTTGAGCAATAGCTATTTTACCAAAAGAATGAATTCGTAGCCTTACCAAATAAGTCATATTTAGTCTGATCACTTTATAACAAAATAGAAAGCAAATGAATGACTCTATATCTCAAAACAATAAAGATGCTGATATTTCTCATGTTACTTTGTCACTTGATGTAAGCTCATCATTATGTTAAACTTCTGATCATAAATTTACTTTGGATTCAGAAATATGAACGACAATTTTGTCCTTCTTTTAAGCATAAAAACTACTTTTGAGGCAGCCTTATAAGTCCGAAAAATCACTCTAACTCTCTAGTCTTAAAATCAGAAGGATTCAGAGGGCCACTTGATGTACAGCTGAAACTTAAGGGCAAAACTTCATATTTTAAAGCAATTCTAAATGTTTTCTGAATAGGCATTGTACCTAAAGTAAAATCTGCCCTTAGAATTGATATAAGTATATAATCAAGACCTAAGCAAGTAGTATGGTTTATTTTTTGCATGTTAGGAATAGAAGAACAAATAAAATCTGAATAAATGTAGTTCTATGCGGATTTCTTTTTATTGTGTTCTAGCCCCAGAAAAATACTGTGCAACAAAATTTTAAAATAATATAACGTAGTCCCTACTGACCGCATGCTGCACGTCAGTCACAGTGTCAGACACTGTGTGTTTCCATGTTTGAGCTGCGTGCAAGCCCAGCAAGGGTGCTTCTCTTATTATCTTCTTTTTAGGTAAAAGGAAACTGCCCCCACTGGCAAAAATCTATCCAAAACAGTCCTGTTCCCAGGAACAAGAGGTGCTTGCTTGTGTTAACAAAATTTGCAGTCAAGGAAAAGTATTTTCTCTGAACTATATGAACTCAAAAGCACCATGGAAGCCAGGGAGTGCAGGTGGGAAGAAAAGGAGCAATGAGTATAAGGGGAGAAAAAGAGCAGTGATTCGCATATGAACAATCTGTATTTATGTTACTCGCAACAATTTTCATTTTACCTCTGAGCACCTCTTTAAATGAGAAAGACAATTGAGTTTTGCCTTGTTAAAAAGAAAAAAAAAAAGTGTGTTTGATGCTGGTGTCAAATCTCAGGACCACCCACTGGTTACCAGCACATCTGACCCCCCCCCCCATGCCCAGGGACTAAGTCCCAATCTCTAAAGTAACACTTTTCACCTTGAAGTCAGACAGACATCACTCTGGTCTCAAGAGAATGTGAACATAACACAGCAAGCATACCTGCTTCCGTCCCCGAGGCAGAGTCGCCACCGCGTCCGCCAGCATGTGAATCTTCCTGTTGTCCTCCATCGTGAGAGTGCCGGCAAGTGAGGGTAAAGAGCTATACGCAGGGCCGGTGCAGTAGTCCACCAAATTGCCATTGCTGCTCTGCTGCAGAAGCCTGTGCAGAGACATCCTGAAGAAAGATTACTCCATCTGCCACATGGCTGAGTGGCCTTGCAGGAGGGGAAACTAAACGCACGACACTCTGACAAGGGATCAAAAGTAGCAAAACAGAAAGAGCCCATGTGACTTCTGTGGTTTGAGGGACTTGTTACAAAAACGCTATCATTCAGTTCACTCTGTTCACTGCGAAAGAAAGAAGGAAAGGAAGGAAGGAAGGAAGGAAGGAAGAAAGAAAGAAAGAAAGAAAGAAAGAAAGAAAGAAAGAAAGAAAGAAAGAAAGAAAGAGAGAAAAGCTTCAGAAAGAACCTCAAGCTAAGTTTTTACAATTAAAAAAAATCATTTTTTTTTCTTCCTCCAACAACCTTATACTTTTATGTTTCATAGCTATTTATGTTCAAAATACCATCTGCCATTTTTTTAAAGAAAAAAAAAAAAAAACTACACAACTTCCCCAGTTCTGCCACTTATTTCCCATCCATTTTCTTACTTAACATTCTCAGTGCAAGGCAGAGCCCAGGTTGTGCCAATGGTTTCTGTGACCATCCACGGGAATTACAAGTGCTGGTTGTGAAGTTCGCTCATAAAGGGCCTGTGTTGTGCTTTCCCTGAAGTACTCCCAGCTCGCTAATATTCATCAGAAAGACTTCATGTCTGGTTTTAGCTGCAGGCATTTGGTACATCTTCTGATGGTATTCCTGGTCCTTACTAAACCGTCCTTCATTGCAATAAAGAATAACAGGAAGGGAGAGGCAACACGAACTGCACATGGCTCAGACTGCAGGCCATAGCCCGGAATAGACTTGGCTCCAGCATCAGGAAGTGGTCCGGAGGGAGGACAGGAACAGCCAGAGGGGAACAGATCCCTAAAGACGGAGCAGAGACGCACCAGTAGGTCCCTGAAATGCATCTGGGGCCAGGACGCCACTCTACCGTGCTCAAAACAACAGGTGCTTTTTCCTTCTTTTCTTTCTTCTTATGCACAGGTCAGGGGCAGGTGCTTTTGAAAGCAGTGGTTTGGGGAGGAGCAGGGGAAACAAGGAGAGGGAAGAATCGAAACAAAAGTCAAAAACAGAAGTGGTATATGGTGTGTGAAGCCAATTTTTCTTTTAAAATTAGTTTGAAGGTCAGCACTAAAATCTCAAATACAAAGAAAAATCCTTAGCTGAAATAGAATGTGAAAGTCAAGGTGACTTCACCTCAAGCAGAGCTCATCAAATGTGACAAAGAAAATCTCTCCTTTTAACAGTGCCTCAAATGATGGGAAAAACACAGAAATTTTTAGAGACCCATCATAGCAATATTTATGCTACTGGTATTGGGTTATGGCATGGGCCAAATAATGACTCCAAAAATACAGAAAGATCCAAATCAGGGATGACAATCACATATGCCTTAGAGGACAGCATGGTAACATAAATATATAAAACAGGAGTGGCAGAGACTTCAGCTATATATGACACATAAAGATAGTCATATAAGATAAATATGCATGAACATGGATGTGTATGCAAAATAGGAGAAGGGAAGAGGGACAGAAAGAGACAGTCTGCAAACATCACAAAGCTATGAGCACTGTACTTTGGTCAATAGTATTAATGGAAGATTTCAATGCACTCTCCCTTAGAAGCTTCATAAGTTAAACTAATATTTTTTTTTTATACTTTAAAATACTAAGTGAGGGGTTGTGGAGATAGTTCAATAGAATAAGTGCTTGCCTGGCAAGCTCAAGGGCCTGAGTTAAATCCGCCCCCCCTTCTGCCAAAACATAAAAAATGATAAAATATCAAGTGAAAACTGTAAATCTGCTTAATATGAGGACATATAGGCCACCTGGAATAAAGTTTTACAGATAAGTCCTAATGTTGTATCATTTCCGTGTGTTACACTAATTAAGTTATATATCACAGGAATCAAGCATTAAGGAATTGGAAAATTATTTGGTAAATAACATGAAATTTGCTTAATGAAGGGAATCTTTCAAATCATAAGCTCCATGGGTGGAAGAGCCAAAGGCAGATCTAATACATGCTCAACTTAGCAGTATGGTGAAAGTTGTTAAATGTGTATTTATGAACTGGCTAATTTTTATTGGTCAGTCTTCTTTCCTGATTGTCAGGATCTATATTTACTAAATATTTTGAGTACCATCCTCACAAAAAGGGATAAAATATGGGGAGACACTAATATCTAACCTGGAAAGAGGTTTCCAAATATCAAACCCTTGACTTACAAAAGTGTGTTAACTCCTTTCTTTCTTAGAATTTAACTTAGACAATTACCATAGCATCGGCTCACCTCCCCTTATTGCAGAGGTGATTCTGAAAATGAATCAGATCAAAACTATCTACCAACTCAAAGGATTTCAAGAGTGTCTCACTTTCCACAGAACAAAATCAAATAATTACAATTCATATAATGTAAATTTAGCTTGTAATGTTATTTTCATATAGGAGAGCAAACTAACTCTCACAGTTATTTTGTCCCACCTTATCTAGTTGGGGTAGGTGGATGTGCTTCTTCTTGATATATTCAGTGTGAATCCATGAGACTGTAAATACAAATCTCTAAAAAGGAGTAGGATTCTTCAGAAAAGGGTAAATCAAAGCGCTTCTGATGAGCTGAAAAGCAGCCAGCTCATAACAGGGAAACAACAGAAACAGAGGTCTTAGGCCCTATGTTACAAATCCTCGTTTAGATACCAGCCAAATATCAATTTGAGTTGTGACATACATATTGAAGGGTCATAAACAAAAACTTCAAGCCTAATTAAATCATAGCCATCTGTCATGGCTGCAACATAAGTATAAGAAAGCAATTTTGTAACTTATTGTATGCAAATCTAATTCGGACAAATCATGAAGCTATAATTAGATAATAATATCAAGAGATTATATCACTAAGTTAATACATAGCCTTGATTAGAATATCTATAGTTTTTCAATGAAACAACCCAGTGAGATAATTTCAAGTTTTTAAGTGTCCGAACATGTCATAAAGAGCCCTCCCCAGTCCTCATAAAAGTCCAAGAAGTTTATATTTGTAAGCTCATGGAAAAGGTATTAGGATTCCAGCAAGTCAATTCCAATCTACCACTTCCCATGCAACTCATGGTGAGAATAAAGACGTTAAATTTCGTCTGCAGTTGTGGGGAGCTAAAAGGGTCCTAAGTCCAGCTACGATAATGGCTAAGTGGAACAAAGGCCACAACCAATTCATCATGAAGTGGCTCAGGGATGAGCAACTGTAGTTGGGGTGGGAAGTGCATGAGGGCCATCATCTGGGCTAGGTAGGAGGCCTGAAATCACCTCTTCAACATGCAGAGAGAAACATACACACCAAGAGTAAGTAAGCTGCACAATATAACTCAAGGCAGTGCCTAATGTTTTAGGGTCAGTGCCTCAGAGCTGACGTGTAACTTTTCATACTCTGAGGTGTTATGGCCTCTCTCCAGAGACTCAGCCCCAGCCAGTAGTGAGAAGCACGACTCTCCTTTCCACCTGGATCACACACACTTCACAGGAGCTATGGAGCCACTGATCTGTTGCCTTGCTTCAAAGGTTACACAGAAATACCTTGGTTAGATGATTGCATTTGCTTAAAATCAGTTTTGGGGATAAGAAATAATCCTAGCCAGCTCTGTACCTATCAATACTTAGAGATAGGGCCAGGTTTAGCAAAATGGAAATAACTGACCTCTCAAGGAGAGCTATCAAGTGCTCCTCTACAGGCTGTACTCTCACAAATTAGTATTTTGTCCTCTTATTCTTATCATATCACTGACTGCATTTTTTAGAATTCCGTTGGCATTTGTACCTACTTTGCATTTAGAGAGAATACTTTGAGCATTGTGAACACATGGCAGAGGTGGTCTTTACGGGACTCTATGGTGAGAGTATGAAGTGGTGTAATGAGCTCTTGGAGACCGTAAGGATAAGTGTAAGGATATGCACAGTTTTTAAAAGGTGTATACAAAACGTTGCTTTGCCAGTGCATCAGATTGCATTGAGTCTTTAACAGGCAAACTGTGTGATGATTGTGAGACTGTGTTTGTCAGAATGAAAGAGAATATTTTCAATTACCTGAGGAAGAAAGATAAGTGAGGGTAAAAGAAGGCATGAAAAGAGGATATTAAGACTGCCAGGGATGACATCAATCATGTAGCTCTGCTCTTAATTATTTTATATTGTGTCCTTTTCCCAAACCACAGGATTTAGTCAGGTAATAGAAATAAACTCAATGAAAGCAACAGGACTGTAAGAGAGAACACAGTCTGTACACAGTGCGTGAAGCACAGGAGCCTATTAGTCCCCTGACAGGAGGTTCTGGCACACTAATCATTGCCCAATTTCCATGCTCTCAATTCCCTTTTTTGAGGAATAAAGCAACATGTACAAGCACTGGTTAAAGGAAACCTAATCCTGAAGGAAACCTAATTTGTCCAATACTTTATAGCATTCTGTTTTAATGAAATTGTCAGATAAGGTATGGAAATTTTGACTTAACTGAGATGCACTACATTTGTATCTCATATGAAATGGAGCTCTCTTTCTGAATGTGGGCCTGGCTGCAACAGAAATCTGACTGTGACCACCTACCAGGCTGAGTATTCTCTTTGCCTAAAGATTACAATCTATTTTAAGCCATTTTTTAGTTATCTGATTAATAAAATATTTACTTATTTATTTTATGTATTTGGTACAGGGTCTCACTACACAGTTCTGACTTATAGTAATCCGCCTGTTTTCAGTCTCCCCAGTACTATAAACTGGTATTACAGGTGTGTACCCCCAAGCCCAGTCTCACTGGCTACCTGAGCAGGTGCTTAGTCTGCTGAGCTATCTGGTCAGCCCTTAGTAATACATTGAATAATATGTCTAATCAAGTAAAAGCATAAAGATCAATGTATATTTATATTTATGGCATGAAACCTGAGATAAGTTATTTCTGTTGCACTTTAAAGAAAGATATTAATAACATAGGCTGTTTCTAACATATGGACAATTTCTTGATATGAATTCATTTAAACCCATTATTGTCAAGGAGTAGAACCTTAGTTGGTTAAAAAAAAGTTTAAAAATATGTATAAGTAAAATATGTGTTTACGTATATGTATGTATGTGTGAATGTCATTAAGGTAGAAATTGCGAGTGCACTATTACAGAAGATGTTGAAAAAGTCATTAAAGATTTATCCATTATAAGATCATGAGACACAAATTCTTTTCCTAGTATTACATCAGATTTTCAAGTTATAAATTGTCCCAGAACATGAAGCCAATGGTTTGAAAGACTAATCAGATCCTATGTTAGACATAGAAGGAGAAACAGAAAAGGGAGAGGGAGAAGAATCGGCACACCTCGCTTATTAATGTTGATACATCCTAAATAAAATATCACATTGAGTTCATCAGTGTGTTAAATATACTACTTCTTAATGATAAAAGAAGAGGAAGCAAGATATAAAATAGTAATAGAAATCACTCCACTTCTGGAATAAAGGGAGGAATCAAAAGAATACACGTCAAGACTATGATGATTCAGATTTGGTTTTTCAAAATGCCAAATAAGCTTAGGACACAGGAAAAAATTTATATCCTAATGAAGGGTAGCTATGAGAGATAACCACCAAATAGCAATCTTACGATTGAAATATAAGTATTTCTGTTACTGTAAGAGAGAAGACTATAATTGAACTTGATCATCATCATGCTCCACTACTGTACATCCTATCACAAATAAAAGGAAGACGTAGCCAGGCGTGGTGGCTCACGCCTGTAATCCCAGCACTCGGGAGGCTGAGGCAGGAGGGTTGGTGCGAGTTCGAGACCAGCCTGGGCTACAAAAGTGAGCTCAAGGCCAGCCTCAACTGCATAACGAGACCCTGTCTCAAAAAGACAAAAAAAAAAAAAAAAAAGGAAGACGTGTAAATCACAACATAAAACTAGGGCCAGCCAGGTAGCTCAGCATATTAAAGCACTTGCTTAGGCAGACACAGGGATTAGGTTTGATCCCTGGTGTGCTGTGCCCGCCCCACCCCCAGGGTGCAGGGAGACTATCACTGAGCCTGGGTGTGGTGGTGTGCATCTGTAATCACAGCACTTGGGAGGCTGAAACCAGGAAATTCACTGAGTCTGACCTGTGTAGTGAGACCCTGTAGGCCCTGTACTAAATATAAAAATTAAAATTAAAACTAAAAACCTAAAAGTCTGTTCATTGTATGGTTTCACTACTGCACTACCCAGAAATAAGGGACACACCAAATGTTCTGAACTCTGAGAATTAAAAGCAACATATATGTATACACACGTTTCTTCCACAGCATTAATTTTTATGCTATATATGATAAAATCTTATTATTGATTAATATAACAACAATTACAGTAATTATATCAACCAATGCTGATAAGAAAAGAGATTTGCAAAGTATACAAATATAGTAAGAACTCAAGATTTACTCATAATAATCATCCTCAGAGGTAGGTGTGGAAAAAGGTCCATTGCACTCTAGAGATCTGTAAGATCTACTTAAAGGCCTGGAGCTTTGTGGAGTGTCCCATACGAGTCCTTACCAGGAGGCTGAAGAGTCCTGATGGTAGTCTGAGGTGTCTGCGCAGGACACTGTGGAGTCTGTGTTGGGTAGCTAAAGAGCCAGGAAATGACATCCAAGGTGAAGATGAAGACTGGAGCTCCTCCAAAGAAACAGAAGTCATCCTTCATTCTTCATTTTCCTTTATCATTCTGGTGACAATCTTCTCCAGGGTGAATATTTCGTGCCCAAAATTATGCTGATCCAATTTCATTAGACATTTTCCATTTGAATTAACAAAGTCAATTAAGTATCACAATAATATATTGGAATAAAGATTTATAAGAGTGAGTGACAAATTATTGTGAGGATGGGCCCAAAGACATAACACCAGAATGAATCTAGAAAACATTTTCAAAATTTTACCGAGGAAATTAAGTCCCGACTAACGGAAAGTTAGGTGTGAAAATTAGGATTCAGTATCAAATTATTTTTGGTCCATCCAGGGCATTGGTGAGCCATGCTTCTCGGTATGTCTTGGTGAGCCATGGAGGCATGGCCTTGGGATCTGTGCCTGGGCCTTGGGTGTCTTACTCTTCCCCAGAAGCAATGCTCCACCATGACTTTTGGCTTCCTTTTTTTCTTGATTATTGGTTTACTATTTTATGTAAACACAGTATTTAGTTTTTTGTTGTTTCTGCTGTTTGGTTCTTGTTTTTATTACTACCTTCTCTCTTTCCCTCCTATCATCTTCACCAGTTTCTCAAAGTTTTTGTTATTTTCCTTTGTCCTCCAGCCTTGTTTCTGTCCTCTCTTCCTCCTCCTCTTTCTTCACCTCTTCCTCTTCCTTCACCTCCTCCTTTTTCTATGTCTCTATTACTTCTCAAACCCATTTAATATTTCTGCCCTGAAAGTAAAACTGCCACACTGAGGGCTTATTCATTGCATAAAATTTTCTGGTTCATTTTAGATTTTGTTATATAGCCACAAATCTAGTTCACACAGTTAAAGGTAACAAATTAATAGTTATCACAGTTTCTCATTTTTTGGTCTGTACTGCATGCTATTACTGCTGATTGTACCATATTAGTCAAAGTGACATAATTATTCTTATCAGTTGTTAATTCTGGTGTACCAAGACTGAGATAGTCCAAGAGTCATAAAAAAATATTATAGGCCAGCACCAAAGAACCAGGGGCTACATCAAGTAGTCAGCAACTTCTTATTCACAATAAATTCAAGAGGCATGATCTTTCAATAGACAAAAAAAAAAAAAACCAAGATCCAGCTACACCTGGAAGACATCTCTGAGTAGTTATTTCCTAAGGGTTCTAAATATTACCAATGAAGCTACTTTCCATAGGTAGTTCACAAGCATTAACCCAGAAATTAAACTTTAAAAAATGAAAATGAAAAGATACTTAAGCAAGATGCAACCTCAGACTTACAGATTACCAAAGGAAAACCCAGGGGCAATGAAGAAGAACAATCTGAAAGCAATCTACCTGGACTCACTGTAGTGGTAACAGTGGAAATAACAATGCAGATGAATGAGGCTCTAAAAATGTCAAACCAGAAATAATTTCTTGGGCCAGCCAGATATCTCAATAGATTAAAGCACCTGCTTAGGATGCACAAGGACTGGGGTTTGATCCCCAGTATGCTGTGCCAGCCTGCCCTAGGATGCGCTGAAAGGGTGACTGAGACTGGGCATGGTGGCTCGCTCCTGTATTCCAGAACTTGAGAGGCTGAAAACAAAAGGATCACAAGTTTGATCCGTGTAGTGAGACCCTATAGACCCTGTACTAAATACATAAATAATTTCTCAGATGCCTATAGAATTACTGGTCATAATGAAAGATGCTTAATGACTATAGCATGTAGAAAAAAAAAACTTGAGGCTCTTAAGAAAAAGAAGGAAGTCATGAATATCCAACATAGGAAAGAAATGGAATTCATAAAATAGATTCAAACAGAAATCCATACTGAGGAGATGAAAAAGTTACATTGAAAATACATGCAGCAGAATAACCAATGTGAGGAATGGATCTGAGGTATAGAAGAATTGTGATTAGTGAGCATGAAAAAAAGATTTTCTTAAAATATCAAGAGGTTTAGCAGAGCAGGCACCTACCTGACAAGTGCAAGGTCCTGAGCTTGAGCCCCAGTACTAAAAAATAAAGAAATAAAATAAAATAGCAAGAAATCAAACCAAGGGTCAGTTGAACAGCTCAGAGAATTAAAACACCTGCAAGCAGGTGCAGGAGCCAGGGGTTTGATCCCCAGGCCTGCCAGGCTGGTCCCACTGCCAGAGTGTGCTAGATAGCAATTGGGACTGGGTATGGTGACATGCACCTGTAATCCCAGCTCTTGGGAGGCTGTAAACAGGTGGATCACTATAAGTCTGATCTAGTAGTAAGACCCTGAACACCCTGTAGACCCTTCCCTAAAAAATACAAAAGAAAAAAGAAAACAAATCAATCCAGCAGCTGTTTTATAAAGCAAAGAAGAATAACATAAGATTTATCAGAGTTAATGAAAGAACAGGAAATAATACAAATGACATTTTAGAAAAAAAAAAAGTTCAAAGAAATAACAGAAAACTTCCCAAGAATGGAG
This sequence comes from Myocastor coypus, assembly GCA_004027025.1. Classification (NCBI taxonomy): domain Eukaryota; kingdom Metazoa; phylum Chordata; class Mammalia; order Rodentia; family Myocastoridae; genus Myocastor; species Myocastor coypus. The sequence goes on from PVJA010021823.1 coordinate 33,614, forward strand.
AAAGGAATTTTGACATACATACAAGTGATATATATATATATATATATATATATATATATATATATATATATATAACTTCAATTGGCCACAATCAAAAGAAAAATCGACACCAACATAATTAATAGTCAAAATTCCAGAAATTTGACATGAGCAGAATACTAAAACCTAGAAAAAAGGAGACAAATCATCTATACGTGACAGCCTATCAGAATCACCAGTAGACCTCTCAACAAAAATCCTCAAGTGAAACAGATCTTGGAGTTAAATAGCTCAAGTCCTTAAAGAACACAATCCCTAACCCAGATTGATGTGCTCTTCAAAGCTATCTTTCAAAATTGATGGAAAAATAAGACACTTCCATGACAAAGAACACCTGAGGAATTTCATTAACACCAAACCCACAGCCTTCCAAAATGTTCTGGAGGACATTCTACAATGAAATAACAAGGATTACAATTCTATAAATACAAATAGAATGAATCTACTAGGCAAAGCAAGCAATTAAACAGAAGGGAATGAAAGTAAGGCAACACCAGAAAAATAAGATGATAAGGATTAGTCAATGCATATCATTTATAACCATCTATGTTAATAGTCTCAGCAATAAAAAGAAACAGATTGGTAGAATAGATAAAGAAACAATATCCAACAATACACTGCATAAAAGAAACATTTAATTCAAAAAGAAATTCATAAAACATAATTTTAAGTTAAATAAATTGAACATACATTTTGTTGTTGTTGTTGTTGTTGTTTGAGGGCCCAGGGTTCAAACTAATGACCTTGAACTTGCCAGTCAGGTACTTATGCCATGGAGCTATCTTCCTGGCCCTGAACATACATGTTTAAATCTCACATTGTTTCTCTGGTGTGAGAAACTGAAAGTGTAAATAAGAATGAAATAAAAGAGGTCAGTGAATGGAACAAGGCCAAATTTGATGTTATAAATTAGTAGAGAATCTCAAAATATACTTCTGCATATATAGAAATTTATATTATCAATTTATTATCATTCACTAGAAAAAGTTGCTGGCATTCTAATAAACAAGATGAAGACCCATTTAAGAATGTTAAAAATGCAGGTAGATCATTATGAGTTTTATCTAGTAGTGAGTCCCCAACACTCTGTAGACCCGTCACTGAAACATACACACACACACACACACATACACACACACAAATGTAGCGGCTGGGGAGATAGCTCCATGGCACAAGTGCCTGCCTGGTAAGTGCAAGATCATGAGTTTGAACCCTGGTCCAGAAAAAAAAAAAAAAAAGCTGATATAAAAAGAATATTAAAATTAAATCTCAGACTTTTATCCCAATATTATAGTACATACCGGATAGCTTAAGAAATAAATGTGAGCC
>PVJA010021824.1:0-34958 GCA_004027025.1 Myocastor coypus
TTTTTTTTTTTTGTCTTTTTGAGACAGGGTCTCGCTATGCAGTTGAGGCTGGCCTTGAGTTCACTTTTGTAGCCCAGGCTGGTCTCGAACTCACACAGATCCTCCTGTCTCAGCCTCCCGAGTGCTGGGATTACAGGCGTGAGCCACCACGCCCGGCCCAGGCTGGTCTTGAACTCACACTGATCCTTCTGCCTCAGCCTCCCGAGTGCTGGGATTACAGGCATGCGCCACCACGCCCGGCTCCTTATTTCCCACATTTATAACAGCAAAATTAAACTGGGAAATTCTTTGCTACATTGAAATGTCATGACAAAGAGGCAATATAAAAAGGGAGGCCCAGAGGAGGCATGCAAGCCAACTGACGCCCAGGATTTACTGGAATAAAAGTTGCAGCCAAGCCAGATTTTTGCTTGCACTGAGGTGCTTTCAAAGGTCCTGCCAAGCAATCAGCTCAGCACTGGGACCACAGCAGCTGTTCAGTGAGGGCTCTCAGCAGCTGTTCAGTGAGGGCTCTCGGTGTCTCTCATTTAAACTACATGTTAGCATCTTTCTTCCAAGATGAGGAAAAGGGCCCAGGGTGAGGAGTGCTCACAGACACAGGGCTGGCAAGGGCTGGAGGCAGAATGCACACGTCCGGCCTGTGGGGAACCCGCACATAGTGGCACTGGCCTCAGTGAGGCCGACCTGACCTTGCACCTAGCTGAGTTCAGCACCTACCCGGATCCCCAGTATTTACCCTCAGCCACCTGACTGGTGCTAGCAGTCAAGAGAAACTGTCAGGCATGGCTGCCTAGGAGACAACCAAGTTGGAGTGAAAGAAACACGGGACACCAATTTGTAATCAATGATTTTTATCTTGGAAAATGGAAGCAAGTGTTTTGACAGAACACTATGGCTGCTCTATAAGAGCCGATCTAGGAGTAATTCACTGTCCTCCTCCAGGATGTCACGGCATTTTAAAAAAGAAGACAAAAGACAAAAGATACTCCACAAGGCTTCAGGTGCCTACTTCAGCCTGGCCAGGCATCCATCCATTAAATACACACCAGAAGCTGACGCTGAGGTCAGGCCACTTCTGCTTGCTCTCTGCTTTGAACCATGTTCCCTGTGGCATTTCACCATAATCCACAGCGATTCTGTTCACTTAATTTGACATCAGAACATTAACACATTTCTGAATCCTTAGGAGAGTACACTGACAGAAATAATGTAGGATTGACTATAAATCACTGTAATTGCTTTGTGTATCAGTCCACTTCAATATTAAAATTACACACAAACACAAAACCACATCAGACACTCAGATGCCCTGAAACTGGAGACAGCAAGCCTGTACTGTTAGCTATGATTGGGTCACTCCCCTGGGTGCACTGTGCCTGGCTGCCACCGCAGCCCCATTTCTGTCCCACTTCCTGTCTGTTCACGCATCCACACTAGCCCAATCTCATGCCAAAGAACTCCCTGTGCACTTGCCATGGACTATACAGGTCACGTCCGCCCCAACACCCAGTTCTTTCCACACAGAGGCTCCTTCAGTCTGGTTCTGCAGACAAGCCACCCAGGAATGAATCCAGCAGCTCCCAGCTAGTAGGAATGAGCAGGGTACTGGTGCACAGTCTGTGGCCCCTCTGAGTCCATGGAGCCCCTGTGCTTGGACGCAGCCTCAATGTGAGCTGGAGAGGAAGGGTGGGTGGGTCTGCATGGAGGACTTGAAAGGACATGTTTGCACACGTCTGAGGGTCGTAGAGGCCTGTGCTCTCATTTCTGCTTCCTCCTAGCCCATTTGCCTGAGTTTCAACATTCACTAGAGCCCTCTGGCCTAGTTTTGAAGGGTGTGGTTAGGACTGACATGCAGGAAGACAGGCAGGATTGGCTGGGAGCCCAAAGAGGTCAGAGGAGGGGTGAAGAGGAGGGAGGGCAGGTGCTCTGGGTACAAGGAGAGCTGCTCCTCAGCACAGCCCAGAGACAACATGGGTCCGGCAGGAAGCAAAGGACCTGGCAAAGGCTCCTTGCTACACTCCTTGGCTTAGGCCCCACCACTGTACTCAGGAGCTGGGCACACTGCTGAGGTGGGCAGGAGGGACACTCAGCACTATGTGCGCATCCTCCGGTCCCAGGCGCCCTTGTCAAGTACTGACCAAGGCCTGGACTGTGAGTTTCAAAGTGATGAATGTGACAGACTGTGTGTGTAACAAAATTGCAGAAACATGCTAGTTTGCATTAGATTATCATCATCTGAAGCAGGGGATCAAGAAGCAAAAGTACATTCTGGTACAACCACCCAATTTCTAGGAAAGAGAAAGGAAAGCAAGGAGGAGATAGGATTTGAGCTCTTTTGATCAGAAGACTCAGGAGCGAGGGGTGGTAATGTGGGTCCACATGATTTTTCAAGTCTTTTTGTAGTCATAAGATGACCAGGTTTGCGCTGCAACTGAGCCAGCACCATGTGGCTACTGCTCTGATTGTTCTCAGATGAATGTTTATACAAAATAATATCTTCATTTAGTTTATAAACATACACAGTGCTGTCCCTTTCAAATTAAGGAAAAAAAAAAAAAAACCACACAAATACTGCAAAGTAGCAAAATACAAAGAAAAACAAGCTACTTTTGGTTTTGGCAACATTAAAAAAAGAAAAGAGATATAAAAAGCAATGTGGCATTGGTCCCTAGTCATAAAAAAAAGGGTTCTTGGGTCTGACACTGAATTAGAATTGGTTTTCTAAAATTCAAGATATCTGGGACTTTAAAAGTAGCACTTTTGTCTTTTAGAAGTTCAACAAGTCACGTAACACTTAAAACGTCAAAAAAGCTTTCTGATAAAAAGCTCAGCTTTTGTTTTTGCAAATTTGGGAGACGAATTGAGTTCTAACTGGAATGTGGCCTATCGCTGGTGGACAAATCTGAAATGGAATGTCTCCAAATGGCAGTGCCTCCCTTTCCACCCTCCCTAGGACCACACCAACGACCAGCTACCAAGCACAAGTTCTTGCTCCCATTTTTTGGAGGGGTGGAGGTGGGGCCTTCAGGCCTCTATCTTCGCCATCTGCTGTTCTAACTTGGAAATACGCTCATCTTGATTGCAGATTGTATCTTTAATAGATTTAATTTCTTTTAAAATTTCATCCAACTTGGCTTCATTTTGCTAAAAAAGCAAACAAAAAGGAGTAGTGACTAAAAAGTAGTAAACAAAAGCTAACGTAGTTCTGGCTATAAGACTTAAAATATAATATTCTATTTTGTAATTGGCAAACTGAAACCTCCAAATCAAAAGATGAGTCAAATCCCACAGCCTCAGGAGAACACAGATGATGCTGGCTGAAGCCTCAGAAACCCATGGTGAACAACTGCACCCCATGTGTCCCTCTGGCCCCTGTGCCTGTGAATCAGCCAGGCAAGGACTCACAGGTAGAGAACTGTAGGGTGGGACTGGATCCTTGAGGCCAGCCCTCTTTCCCGACCACCTTGCTTGCTCCACCAATCAAAGCCTGAGATGCGGGTGACTCAGAGGCTGCAGAGCTCACTCCCCCTCCATAGAGGGCCTCTGGAGTAAAATTCCTGCCCTCTCCTGACTTTCCAAGAGGACTGAGCCTCTCCCACATGGCACAGATTCTTCTGGAAACCTCATAGCCAACAAAATCCACAGAGCTGGCTTCTCGGTCACAGCCCAAAATCTCAACTCCTATAGACAGGTACTCTAATCCTTCTCAGGAACAACTCACCCTCTTCCCCTCCAGGCCCAGACTCCCTGCCCCCTCCTTCCCAGAGCCCATCTTGTGTGGCACCAGGCACACCAGTGTTGTCTAAAAGCCACACTAGGTCTTCAAGAGCAGGCTGGGTGGCCTCCCTTCCACCAATGGCTCTTGCCAAGCTCACAAGAGTTGCCAGCCCCAGAGTGCCAGACCACTGAGCAACACCTAAACTCTCCTACCATGTCCTCTCTCTCTGGCACACCTTCTCTCCTAAGTCCTGTGATCCCACACTCCCATGTCAGACTTTGGCCAAACCACAAGGGGCAGGCATGGTGGCACAACCCTGTAATTGTTCCAGCATTAGGAGGTTGAGGCAAGAGAATCACTGCAAATTTGAGGTCAGCTGGGCTACACAATGAATACAAGTGCAGCCCAAACCACACAGTGAAACTCTGTCTCAAAAAGACACACACACATACACACACACACGCACACGCGCACGCGAGAAAGAAAGAAAGAAGGAAAGAAAGAAACCAGGTGTGGTGGCACATGTCTGTAATCCCTGCACTTGGGAGGGTGAGGCAGAAAGATCAGTGTGAGTTTGAGACCAGACTGGGCTACAAAAGCGAGCTCAAGGCCAGCCTCAACTGCATAGTGACCTGTCTCAAACACACACACACATACACACACACACACACACACAGAAAGAAAGACAAAAGGAAGGAAGGAAGGAAAGAGAGAGAGAGAGAGAGAGAGAGAGAGAGAGAGAGAGAGAGAGAGAAAGGAAGAAAGGAAGAAAGGAAGAAAAGGAAAAGAAAAGAAGCCCACGTCTTGTTCACTCTCAGATATAATGGGAGAGTCATTCCAAGGCCCAGAGTTCTAAGAACCAAGCATGGCCAAAAACTCACTGAGTCACCTGCCCTAGGACTTTCTCATACACACCATGTGGGATCCTCTACTGAAAACGCCTGTGTGTCAACCCCATGTCAGGGCTCAATGCCCAGAGCCAGCTAACCAAAGCCCTCACTGCTTACCACACTGGCTGTGTCAGTGGTTTTCTTGGGGACAGTGATAAGGTCACACTTTTTGTTTGCAGCAGGCTTGCTATCTAGAATGTTCTTCTTGACTACTTTTAGATCCCTGTTTTTGCCTGGAATGTATCCATGTTTCAAGGAGATGAGGATTGGATCGGCATTCTTCCCTTCAAACCACTCTTCCGCCTCCAGGGCAGCTTCGGGCCCTGCTGTGTCAGGATACAGGTCATCTTGGAAAAGATCAGACTGCAAGAGACATTTGGGGAAACCTTCTTTAAGGATGAAGCCAAAAGGCTTGGGTTTTTTAAAAATATGAATTGCCTACAAGGCACTCACCTTCCTAGGAACAGTCATGATAATAGGCTCACACTTTCTCTCATGAAGCTTGAAGAATCTTCAAAGGGAAAATAAAGACCAAGTTACATGAAGTGAAACTGAGGCTGAATAACAGAGGACTAAAAACTACTTTTCTAGCTCCGTGACACAAGTGCCAGCCTGGCAAGTGCAAGGCCGAGAGTTCAAACCCTGGTCCTGCAACAAAACAAAACAAACAAACAAACCCCCCTACTTTTCTACAGTTGAACATGGGAAATGAAACGCTTCTTTTCCCTTCACTTCATCTGAGCCACCCTGGAATTGGTAGGATTTAGTTCCCATTTTACAGATGAAAAAACTGAGGCTGAGAATATCTGTGCTAGGCAGACTGGAGACAAGAACCACAAGTAGAGCTCTATGAATTATGGTGACAGTCAAACTAATTATCTGGCCACTCATTACCAGTGTTGTTATTACAGTGAAAATAGCAACGCTGGTAATGAGCTACTTTGTTTTTTTTTGTTTGTTTGTTTGTTTTTCTTTTTTGCGGGACTGGGGTTCAAACTCACGACCTTGCACTTGCCAGGCAGGCACTTGTGCCTCGGAGCTATCTCCTCAGCCCCAAAGAAGTATTCTTTTTTTTTTTGCGGGACTGGGGTTCAAACTCATGACCTTGTACTTGTGAGGCAGTCACTTGTGCCACAGAGCTATCACCCCAGCCCTGGTAATGAGCTACTTTGAAAAAGTTACCTGTCACCAGATCCGTGGATCTAACATCCTAACCTATCCCCTGGGGGCTAGGTGTTCTGCAACTTGAGGTGGCTGAACATCTGCTAAGTATAAACAGGATTTTTAAAAAGAAAAAAGAAATCCTAGGAAGGAAGATTTTGGCATTAAAGCAAATCACATCATAAAAACTGTGAAGTTATCCAATATATGGAAAGAACAGGAACATAAGACAACTATTATGTTAAGAGGGGGCAAGAAATAGCTTCTATGTTCAGCCAGTGGGGGGGAATAATTTTTTTTTTTTATCTTACAACAAACAAACAAGCCAACCAGAAATTATTCATGATGAAGGCAATAGGGCATGCCAAGGGTGGAGAACGACCCAAAGCACTTGCAAGTTCTTGGCAAAACAGACAGCATATGAGGTTCTGATGAGACTGGCAGGTGGGGCAGCTGCTAGGCAGTGAGGAGCTTTGCAGGCAGGTGTGGGCACCACCAAGGAAACAAGTCTGCGCTAGGGTGAAATGGAAGTCACAACTTTTTTTTTTTTTTTTAAATTTTTTATTTATCTATTTTTGTCTTGTTTCAGAACCTTTGTTTATTCACTCATTTTTATGGCCGGCTCAGCCTGCCCCGAGGGCAGGGCTGGCGCAGCATGTGGTGCCGGGGATCGAACCACGGTTCCTGAAGCCGCTCAAGCTTTCCCAAGCAGGCGCTTCAGACCACTGAACCATCCCGCCGGCCCAAGCCACAACTTTTTGTGGCTTTTTTTTTTTTTTCTTTCTTTCTTTTTTGTGGTACCAGGGATCAAACTCAGGGCCTTGTGCTTGCCAGGTAAGGACTTGTTCCACTGAGTTATCTCCTTAGCCCTTGTAGTAGTGTTTCGATGCTAGGGATTGAAGCCATGCAAACTTTAAAGTGTACATAAACTCCATGTCACTTTAATGTGTGGCATTAAGAACTACCAAATAGTGTGATGCTAGTCTGTTGCTTTAGATGACCAGTGGCCACTGAGTCTAGTGGAGTATCTTTTGTTCACTGCTATGAAAAAAAAGTGCATCCCTAAGACACTCATTAGCACTACAGGATGTATAAACAGGAGCAGTGTAGCGGGAAAAACTGGACATGACAGCAGAACTTGCTGCATCACGCTAACCTCCCACCCTACTGTAGGTCACTGGCTTGTCCAGCTTAGGGAGAGAAGGTCTACATCCTGTGCAGAACTTGATTTTTAGCCCCTCAGGGCAAGAGCTCTCCCCGTTTTCTTATCCCAGAGCCAGGTTCTCACCTACTTGCCCACCAGAGAACACAGGCTGCAACCTCATCTTATAGACAAGAGCTAATCCCCAGTACTGCTAAAAACAAAAACAAAATGTAGAGCTAAGGTTTTATTATCTCAGTGAGCATGCAATATACCTCAGCTATAACCCTTAACTGCTGTACTTCTGGTTGTATGGCAGGAAATAAGGTATTAATTAATTCCATGCCATACACAAGCAGAGACTGACTTGGGTATCACAGAAGTGCTTACAATTGTACTGCTCTGGTATTGCACCCATGGTACAAACAACTGAAATACTTTATTATAGTGAATGTTTACCTGGCAATCTCACATTTGTTAACATCAAGTCCCCTCTTGGGCATGTAACCCATCCCTCTCTGAGGCTCCTTGCTGCTGAATGTGTTGAGGTAGTGGACATACGGGGATTCATCCGTGATCTCAAAATAGCGGATACTACTGTCACCCTACAAGAAATCAGAGACACATGAGTATTTAATGTTAACTGAATCAGCTGGTTTAGGTGGGTATCTCCTTCCTCTATAATCGTAGCATGTATGGGCAGTTGACTTCAGTAGCTTACCTTTTCTTCCTCATAAATAGCCTTCCTAAGTAGATAACAGCTCCTTTTCCTCAAAGATTAAGCTCTGACTACTTATCAGTCACCCAGCAGGCCTTTAAATAGTCTTTCATGCCTTCTCTTAAGGTCTCTAATTTTATTCTAAGGAGGACTGCTGGAGTGTAATGCTGATTTAAGGATTTGCTCACTGGCCCAGGTCAGCATCCCCGACAGACCTGAGGGCATTAACACCAGCCAACCAAATGATAAGAAAAGGTGAGATTTTTCTAGTAAGAGACCTCAATTTTTATATCCTTTCAACTTCAGAAAGGAGTTCCAACTGGCATGTATAAAAATCTATAATTGCCTGGTTTAAAATGGTCATTTTTTTTGAGATCTGAAGCTTAAGATACATATTACTCCAAGTATAAATAACTACTACACAGTTACACCAACCTGAACAATGAAGACAATCCCATCGGGGATGGAAGACACACATGTGCATGTGTGAATGATGCACATGCATGCCCACACATGCACGCACGCGCACACACACACACACACACACACACACACACACACCCCTAATGAGCTAGGCAGGATTAGGTCCCAACAAGGATCTTTGTTCTCATGGTTTCCATTTGTTTAACCATTCAAGAATTTAAAGCAATGAAAAAGGAGCTAGATGCCTACAGCCATTTTCTGTGCACCCAAAATGACTTTCTCCTTTGGGTTAATACTCCCTGGGTAAACTTCATTTTGTTTCTGATATAGTCTATGGCAGCAATGGTAAAGCTTATGTACTTAACAGCTGCAATAAAGTAATTTTTAAGGAAATGGACAGCTCTCAGATTATAATTAATTGACCTTAAAAATGCAAAGTAACTCTGCAGCATGCTCTGTCAACTATGGAAAGGAAAACAGCCCCAATATGGGGCTCAGTAACAAGCTTAGGGACCATATCAACAGTTCATTTTTTTTGTGGGGAGGATTTGGAAGTGAACTCATGACCTCATGCTTGCCAGGCAGGCACTGTGCCACTGAGCACATAGTAACAGTGAAGCTACCAATGGTCTATTAAGGTGAGGTCATAAGGAAAGAGTAAGTGTTCTGAGTTCAGAGTAACACCTTCCTGTAACAGCAGTCATCCCCAAAACTTCAGTCAGGCCATCCATCTTTAAGCCCTAACTTTAGCCCCAGGAACCAGAATCCTTTGGAAGGTTTCTGAGACCTCAAAAGTCCCATCCACCCAGGAGTTTCTCTTTAGAAGTCATGGCACAAGGTCTGGTAGATGTGGTAAGCTTGTTACCCATCCCTAATACCAATGCAGAAGGGTCTAAAAAGTAGTAGTGGCACAGCACTACTATGTGAAAACACAATGCCATCAAACACAATGCCATCATGTCCTATTTTCCCCAGCAAAGTACCCTGAAAGAAGCCCTCCCTTGGCACCTGTCCCAACATCTAGCACAACCCCTGTCACAAGTGCTGAGTACAAGTATTATCATCATACAATAGCTGGTCCAGACTCAAGCCAAAAACATACTGGTATCAGCCATCCTTATTTATTTAGCTTGTCACACAAATACATTAGACAAGTTAAAACATTTAAATAATACATTGTCCATCTTATACATTGTACATCTCTACAAGACAGATATTTCCCCTTACAGAATTTAATTTAAAATAAAATACCAAAATTGCTGCTTACCTTTCCACATAAGTAAATGATACTGGTGTCAGGATCATAAAAAGGTAGCAACACCCCATTGCTTGTGTCCATTTCATGAAGAGCAATTGGTTCTTCCATATTTTTCTGAGAAAAAAATATGTAGACATCTTAAAAAAGGCAAACTTTGTAGATTTATTATACATTCTGTAAGTAAATGAGCCAGTTTCCCAGAATAATCTAAAATTTGAATAATATACACATAATCTTCATATATACAATACAATAGGGGTCAAACCGACTGAAAATTATGCCGGCCTGATCACATAATAAATGCATGCATTTGTGTGATTGCATGACAAAAATGAGAGCATGCTTTTCCTTTTCAGTTCGCTTTTTAAAAGTGCCTTTTCTCATTTTATATAAATACACATATACTTTAAAAATTTAAGGACATAAAGCACAGGAAAGTCAGCCCATCTGTAATCCCAGCATTCGGGAAGCTGAGGTAGGAGGATCACCATGAGGTCAAGGCCAACCTGGGCTACATAGCAAGACCCTGCCTCAAAAAAAAAAAAAAAGAAAAGAAAAGTCACCCACATGCCATAACCCCCATAACTGCACAGTGAGTGGCAGAGTGTTTCCTTACATGCTTGGTGATGTGTGCAATGCACTCTCACTACACTTCAGTAGGACACGCACTCGAGCTGGAACTGTACCATCTACACAGCTGAGGCTTTTTCCTCCTCCTTTTACTAGTTATAAACATTTCTCCAAGCAAGACTATTTTGCATTCTTTGAAAGGTTTTGATGAGGCAGGATCTTGCTCTATAGTTCAGGCTGGCCTTGAACTCACTGTGTATGCCAGTTGGTCTGGAACTCATCGTGATCCTCCTGCCTCAGCCTCCCAAGGGCTGGGATTACAGGTATGCACACCGTACCACCCTGCCCAGCTAGGACTATTTTGATCAGTGTTTAGGAAATAAAAGTATCCTATTTTCCAAATCTTACAATATCAAGAATATATTTGTCAGTAAGACCTCAGTAAGGCTGAGAGCTTCACCTCCAATTTAAGACAGCAGGAGTCTGCAACACTACTGTGATCCTCTACTAATCCAGCATCCAGTTCAGAACAGAGCAAAGGCCAGGCAGCTCAAGGAAAAGCAAGCTGGAAGGCAGGCAGGAGGGGGTCATACCGGATTCCAGAGTGCCAGCTGGCGCTCGCTCATGCGGCTAAAGCCAGTGGTGAAGACGTTGCCATCTGCCAGGAAGATGGCCCTCATGGGTCGAGCTCCTTCGTGTGCTTTCTCCTTTTCCTGGAATGAGAGCAAAGAGGCACCTTGAACACATTCAAACTGCATGAAGGAAAAGTAGATGAAGAAACCCAGCACTGACCCCAACTTCATCCTGAATATCTGTGTTCTCCTACACAGGCAGACAGCGTCAAGCACCCCTCTTCTTTCCACACGAGGAAACAAATGCACATGAAGTGATCTGGTCAAGGTCCCCAGCTAAAAGCAAGCAAGAGCACCAGAACTGAACTCCAAACCTCACTCTTTTCAACATATCCTGCTGCTAACCCAAGGCCATGCACTGCAAATATAACATGCACATGGAGACTGCCAAGTATTTTTTTTTTTCTCAAGAGAATTATAAAGAGGGTTAAAAGTTTGGTATAGCCAACCCCTTTCTTAACCTCATTCATTTAATCAGAGTGCACTGCTATCCACCATCTTGCAAAATGCAAAGTGAAGACAGACCACAGAGGACCACGTAAACTGCCAGTGCTCAGTGAACACTAGTCATGATACTTATTCGACCTAGAAATAATGCTGCCAGTTGGTTGTGGTGGTGCACAACTGTAACCCCAGAACTTGGGAGGTTGAGGCAGGAGGATCATTGCAGGTTCAAGACCACCAGCCTGGGCTACAAGGTGAGCTCAAGGCCAGCCTGAACTATACAATAAGACCCTGTCTCAAAAAGATGGAAAGGAGGGGCCCGGCGGGATGGCTCAGTGGTTTAAAGCGCCTGCTTGGGAAAGCTTGGGTGGCTTCAGGGACGGCGGTTCGATCCCCGGCACCACATGCTGCACCAGCCCTGCCCTTGGGGTGGGCTGAGCCAGCCATAAGAATGAGTGAATAAACAAATAAAGGTTCTGAAGCAAGAAAATAAATAAATAAATAAAAAAAAAAAAAAAAAAAAAGATGGAAAGGAAAGGAAAGGAAGCAAACAAGCTGCCAAGACCACATGCATCTCAGGAAGGCGTCAGGGCATAGCTAAAGTGAGGCATTCTTGGGGTTCAACAAGTGGCAGTTTTAATCCTCAGCCAGTATGGAAGAAACAAAGACACCAGGCCAGGGAGAGAACTGTTGCAGTTTGTGAGGCACTTCAACAATCATTTGGGGAACAGCAAACAACAACAAATTTGTTCATCAATAGTCAGTACTAAGCCCTATGACTAGGAATGTAGTCTGATTCAGTTAATCCAAACTTCTGAATTCTTTTTTCTTTTCTGGTACAAGGATCAAACTCAGAACCTAAACTTCTAAATTCTTAAGGATGCTAAACTATCTCTCTCTTTTTTTTTTTTTTTTCTTTTTGAGACAGGGTCTCGCTATGCAGTTGAGGCTGGTCCTGCACTCACTTTTGTAGCCCAGGCTGGTCTCGAACTCGCACCAATCCTCCTGCCTCAGCCTCCCAAGTGCTGGGATTACAGGCATGAGCCACCACGCCCGGCTTAAACTATCTCTTTGTGTTGTCTGCCAAGAAGGGAGAATTGAGTCAAGGCTGGAAATATATAACTCCAGAAAGAGATGTGATGGGGACAGTCAGCAGCCTGTTCAAGCCGTTACTGCACATTTTGTACCTGTGCAAGGGTTCAATGGCCAGAACTACTGCCTGCTTAAAACAGGGAGTTCACAGGCACTGACAAGTGACAGCCACTGGGCGAATACTCACAGCAACAATCTCTTGTTTCCTGGGGTCGATTACTCTCACTTTCTTGTCTTTGGAAGCTGTGCAGATCAGACTGCCATTCCGGTTCCAGCTCACGTTGTAAATCATGTCTGAATGCATGTCATCCAAGTTTATAAGGGCTTCACCTGTCCCCACATTCCAGATGATGATGGCATTATCACAGCCTGAAACAAGCAAATATGCCCCCCAGAGATTAGAAACACCTGTGTAACAAGTCCAAGAAAAGTATGACCATCAGGACAGCATTTATGACTGCACGGAAAGGAAGGTGCTCTCCTAACCGGGAGACTGAAATGACAAGGAAAAGATCTGTGTATAAGGAAAGTATGAAAAGGAAAACACAGCTTGTGGAAGTTTGGGTTCAAGAGAGGGAAACAAAAACAAAGAACTATGCTGAACTAAAAACTTTTTTTTTTTTTTCAGAGTTAACTGGGTCGATGGACCTGAGTCATTTCAAGTTTCCTTTTTTTAATAAATCAAAGGTAAGAATGAATGCTGCAGCTTACTTCTTTTCCAAGAACTTAGGGTGACAAATATTCAAATCAGTGATGTTGTGAGATATGGGCTGGGTCTAGAAAAGCTGGCAAATTATAATGACAGGGGGAATGCAAGGACTGACCACAGAACTTTAAAAGGGGAGGAAAAATAGGCTAAGAGTGGCTGGATCATGGTGAGAAGCGCAAACTAGTTAGGTAGGCATGCAGATTAAGAATATGGTGCCTAGGGGCTGGGGAGACAGCTCAGGGGAACAAGTGCCTGCCTGGCAAGTGCAAGGTCCTGAGTCCAATCCCTGGCTCTGGGGTGGGGTGGGGGGAGAATATGGTGCCTAAAGAGGCCATAGCCACTCAGCTGATCAACTCCACCCTCCCTCCCTTTCTCCTTCCTTCCCTCCCTCTCTCCTGGCTCTGCCCTTTAAAAGGAAGCATCAGCCAGGAGCATAGGGTACACCTTCCAGGACTCTGGGAAGCTGAGAGAAGAACATCAAATTCAAGACTAATTTGGGCAACTTGGGCAACTTGGGGAGACCCGATCTCAAAAAATAAAAAGGGGCTGGGGTGTACTTCAGTGCCGTTGCTTTCAGGACATCAGACCATGGGTAAGGCAAAATAAGGGAGAGATAATGGTGAATTATTGCCAATAAAGCAATTCTGTAAGTGCTTTAGAAAAATTAGCCACTAATACATATGATACCGTACACAAGTTACCAAGAGCAACTGTAGAACATAACAGCGCACAAAGTTGCGGCTACACTCAGAGGTAGAGAACTGACCCTTCCTTGGCCTTGCTCCTCACAGGCAAAGAGGTAACTTCAGCTGCAGGGAGATTGCATAGTCTTAGAATATGCACAACACTGCAATCCACTGTTCTCCTCTGCTTATGAAAGACACAACAGGAGATGTCTGCTGCTGCTATTCTATTTGTGATCCAGATAAGGAGGAGGGGCAGCAGGAAATTTTTCACAGTGGAATTCTCATCTCTGAAATTTTTTCTTCTTACCAGTCAGAGATATTCTGAGTAGATCAGAATTCCCAAATACACTTTTTCAACAGTCATAAACAAAAAGTGTTCAGGTCCAACAAGATAGCTCAGCACACTAAGCACCTGCTTAGGCAAGCACAAGGACAGGGGTTTGATCCCTGGCACCACAGCCATGCTTGCCCTACCCCTTGGTGCACTGAGCTGGTTACCTGAGACAGGTGTGGTGTCCAGCACTAGGGAGGCTAAAAACAGGAGGATCACTAGGAGTCCAAGCTGCATAGTGAGATCCTGTACCAAATACATTAAATATAATAATAATAATAAAACCACACAGTATTCTATACAGTTTCTGAAAGTAGTCAAGTGATTTCAGTAGGTACCTGGCATTAACTTTTTATTCAGCTCACTATAAATCAAAACATTATTTCTAGTTAAAAACTGACCTGGCTCCTTCTTTTTTACTGGTGAGGAATTAGACCTTTAAAAATTCTACCACTGAGCCAAATGTAGTGCTGCACACCTGCTATAATTCCAGCACTCAGAAAGGAGGATCACTGCAAGGTAAGGCCAGCCTGGGCTACCTAGTTAAGTTCAAGGCCAGTGTGAATTACCTAGCAAGACCATGCCTCAAAAAACAAAAGTTAAACAAAAAATCCTACCACTAATATAGTAAACATAGTATTAGAATAAACCAGTATTAAAGTATTACTTACTTAGGGGCCACCCGAGTCATAGAGTGGTAGTGAACCTATGGCATGTATGCTGCAGCAAGCACACAGAGCCCTCTCTGCCAGCACATAAGCCAAGTCGCCCCAGCAGCTGAGCACTGGATAACAACTATTTTTCCCTAAAACCTCAGTATTCAGGTTTAATTGCAGTATTGGTACTCTGCAATAATGTAGGTGGGTTTGGGGTTATAGTTCAGGCACTTGGTCTTAAAAAGGTCACCACCACTATCCTAATGTACACTTAGGATGAGTTTTAACCAATGACTGTAATCATGTAGCTACTGCCATAATCTAGACATAGAACATTTTCAGCACTCCCAAAGTTCCTTAGTACCCCCTCTATTGCTTCTATGAAAGAAATAAAACCTCAAGTTTTAGACACAGGAAAAATTTCTGTAAGATAAACTTGGACAGTAATCAAGTAAGAAACTAGAAAGCACACTAAGACAGACATAAGCATTTCTTACAGTATTAATAATGAATATCATATCAGGTATAATATGAATGTCCACATATAGGACTGATTAAATAGAGGTATATTAAGACAATGGGCTATATTTTATACATACATAAAGTGTATAAAGTCATCACTATATGTTTTTTGTTTTTTTGTGCAGGGTCTCACTACGCAGCTCAGACTCACAATGTTCCTCCTGTTTTCTGCCTCCCAAGTGCTGGGATTATAGGTGTGCACAACCATGCCCTGACTCCATCGCTGGCTCAGCTCAGTGCACTTGACAGCAGGGCTGCCTGGCGTGGCAGGCAGGGCTAGGAATCGAACCCTGGCCCCTGTGCAGTCATTGCTATATTGTTGAAAGTGTCTATCATCGTGGTCTCCTAATACTCTTTTCAGAACTACAACAGTGTTTCTCAGGACATAATGCCTCAATATTAGAGAACTTGTGTGGAAGTTCTCCCTGGCTTTGATTCCCAGCATCACAAAAATGAATGGAACTGCAGAGCACACATATGAAATGCATTTGTTGTTCCCTTCCATATGAAGAGCCAAGAGAAGCAAAAGCCAGGGCCGAGGGGGGCTCTGTAGCTACTACCTGCACTAAGAAGTACATTGCGTGCTGTTGGATGCCAGGCCACGATACCGACTCTCTTTGAATGGCCTTCTAAGATCACCACAGGTTCAGTCAGGGAGAGGGTGAGTCCATTTTCTGGAATCTGCCAAACCTAGGAAAAAGAAGGAAGATGATCCATATGAAACCTATTACCTTTCACTGTCATATTTGCTATGACCATCTAGTTTGAAGACTTGCTCTGCCTAACCAAAGCATACAATGATATTTAGCAAAAAGCACTTCACATTTCATTATGAAATAGCTGTACAGTAAAATGTAGCATGAGGGCTAGGGAGATAGCTCAGAGGTCCAAGCCCCTGACTGTTGAGTACAAGGACTCAAGTTCAATCCCTGGTACTGCATGCCATGTCAGCCCTGAAGCTCTGGGCATGCCATGCCAGCCCCAAAACTGAGCATGGTGGCACACGCCTACAAGCCCATTGCTGGGGTGGCTGAAATAGGTAAAGCACTATAAGTCTAAACTGTGTAACAAGACCCTACACCAAATAAATAAATAAAATGTAGCAGAATACAAAAGGTCAGAATATCAATGAGGCACTAGGCATGGTAGTGTACATTTGTAATCCTAGCACTCTGGGAGATTGGGCAAGAAGGTCCAGGCAATTTAGTAAACTCTATCTTAAAATAAGGGACTGGGGATGCAGCTCAGTGCAAAGGTCCTGGGTTCAATACCTAGTAAAGATGACTGACATTAGTGAAGATGTGAATAAAAATCATAACATATCACTTCACATACCCTAACATGTACAGAAAAAAAAAAAAAAAAAAAGACAGCAATTGGCATAGATGTAAAGAAATCAGAGGCTTCATACATGGCTGGTAGGTTACTATCCCAGCCACTCTGGCATATGGTCTGGCAGTTTCTCAAATGATGCATCATGTAGTTATCAAATGACCAGCAATTCTATTCTTAGGGATACACATAAGAGGAATGAAAATGAATGTCACACAAAAAAATTTGCATAAAGGTCAGGACCGGTGGTACATGCCTGTAATCCTGGCACTCAGGAGACTGAAAGAGGAGGATCATCATGAGTTTGAGGCCAGCCTCAGCTACACAGTGATTTCAAGGTCAGCCTGAACTACATAGCCAGATCCTATCTCAAAATATTGGGAGGTGAGGGGGAAAAAAAAGCATCAAGAATGCTCTCACAGGGCCCGGCAGGATGGTTCAGTGGTCTAAAGTGCCTGCAGGCGGCTGCAGAGACCGCGGTTCGATCCTCGGCACCACATGCTGCGCCAGCCAAGCCCTCAGGGCAGGCTGAGTCAGCCATAAAAATAAATAAACAAACAAACAAAGCTCTGAAACAAGAAAAAAAATAAACTTAAAAAAAAAAAAAAAGAATGCTCTCACAGCAATGTAATTCATAATAGCCAAGAGGTTAAAAACTCAAGTGTCCATCTATGGATAAGTGGCTAAACAAAATGACAGGCTTGTACAATGCAGTATTACTGGCCCACAAAGAATGAAGCACTTGTACATGCTACAATATAAGTGAACCTTGAAAGTGGACTAGTGGAAGTCAGACGCAGAACTACACATTACATAGGATTCTATGCATATAAAATGTCTGGAAGAGGGAAAAATAAGAGGGACAAGGGGAGCAGTGGTGGCTCCTTGTTGGACAGCAAAGAGATGATAGGTAAAGGATGTAAACTTTTATTGATTTATTCGTTAATTTTGGGCTTTTTTCAGGCAGGGTTTCACTGTGTAGTTCAGGCTAACCTTGAACTAGTGGCAATCCTCCTGCTTCAGTCTCCCAAGTGCTAGGAGTATAGGCATAAGACACTATACTCAGTTTAGGGCTTCTTTTAGAAATGATAAAAATATTCAAAAATTATGGTGATGGTTGTACTTATCTGTGAGTATTCTAAAAATCTGTGAATTGTAAATTTTCAATGGGTAGATTCTGTGTAAATTACATCTCAGTAAAGCTGTTTTTAAAAAATCCTCGAGTAGTAAGGACAAGTGGAAGAGTCACCATATGCAGGGCTGGCTACAGGGAAAGTATACAAGCAGTAAGAAAAAGAGGTGCCTGCTCAATATGGCAAACCATAGTTTTAAGGTTGAGAAGCAGACACCCTTTGAAAAGAGTACTGAGTTACAAATGATCTAAAGAGCAGCAACCCTTCCCACCAGGTATTAAATAATGTTTAGGTTTGTGAAAAGGCTGAGGCTTAACATAGTCTCTTATACATGAGGTTTAAAATAAGCAAATTTACCACCACGAAAAGATTTTAAGAAATTACACCACTTAAAAAAACATTAAACTTTGGTCAGGCATGGTGGCACACGCCTGTAATCACAGCACTTAGAAGTTGAGGCAAGAGGATTGGTGTGAGTTTGAGACCAGCTTGGGTTACAAAGGACAGTTCAAGGCCAGTCTGAAGTACACAGTGAGACCCTGTCTCAAGAAGACAAATTAGATAGATAGATAGATAGATAGATAGATAGATAGATAAAATAAACTCAGGTGGGGGCTCAGTGGACTAAAGTGCCTGCTTAAGCAAGCTTAGGCAAGCTCAGGGACAGCAGTTCAAGCCCAGTACCACATGCTGCACCAGCCCTGCCCCCAAGAGTGGGCTGAGCACACACACACACCAGAGAGAGAGAGAGAGAGAGAGAAAGAAAAACAGTTGAGTGGGTCCACTTGGGGCCCTCCAGATCCTCACTCCAACCAGCACATAGGCTTAGCACATGAGTGGGACCTTCTGTGGGTCCACTGGATCCTAATTCCAGCCAGCACCCAGGTCAGCCTGTGTGTGTGTGTGTGTGTGTGTGTGTGTGTGTAACTTCCTCGATCACACAGGTTCAGTGTGGAACCCTGCGGCAGAACTCCCTGCAAACTGGCTAGAGGCAAGACCTACCCAGTTGATCCAGGAACAGAACACCTTGCCAGAGTGGCATAGTGGGTTCACTTCCAAGGCTAGCAGCAGGAAGAAGTAGAGCATAGCAGCCAGGCCCAAGCCACACCCACCTGGACAAGTTTGAACTTGATAGATCCAGAGTTGGTGCTAAGGTAAGACAGTGTTACACAAAATGACAAAGAGAAGAAGCAAAATGCATTCTCAGGCCCTAAGCCCACCCAGAACAAATGCAGGAGACAATAGCATAGATAGAAGAAATTGGAAGGCACATAGCTGAAAGCTCTGAAATAACAGCATCTGAAGTAAACAACTGCAGAAAGGCATACAGGAAATCAGATCAGAAATAAATAATTCCCCCCCCTCTCTCTGAGAAAGAGAGATCTTTCTCAGAATTAGGAAGTGAACTCAGGTCCTTGTATTTGGCAGGCAAGTGCTTATTTTACTGAGCTATCTCCCCAGCCCCTACAAAATGGAAGTGGAAAAAAAAAAATGAAAGAAATACTAAGTGCTTCTAAAAAAAGACATACTGATAAAAAAAATAGAGGAGAATATAAAAATGATGGAATCCTTGAATAAGCAATATAGAAAAAGAAATAGTCATGTTTTGAAATTGTCTCCATATTATTTCTTATTAAAAGTAAAAAAAAATAGAATGCATGAAGTAGATTCAAAGTGATATACAAAAAATTAAAACCTCAATCACAAGCTGGTAAAACCATTTCAATGAAAGTGAAAATAGAATTTCAGACCTTGAAGACACCATTATAGCTAGTGAAAAGGTAAGAAAAGATCTCTTAAAAACAACTAGGATGCAGGAAAAAATAATTTAACATCTGTAAGATGATGCAAAAATGAACAACAGAAGACTAATATGTATCAATGAGAAAGGAGTAAATACAAATGATATAAAAAGAGTATGGGCAAAAGTAAGAGCAGAAAACGTCCCAAATATGGGGAAACAATCTGACATTCAAATAACCGAAACACATAGAATCCAAATAATATCAACCCAATTAAAACCACAATCAAGATTCCAGAAATTCAGCACAGGAATAGTATACTAAAAGCCACTAGAAAAAAAACAAACAGATTGTATTAAAAGAAAAATCCATCAAAATAATGGCAGATTTCTCTTCACAAACCATCAAGTCAAGAAGAGCATCAAACAAAGTACTACAAGTCTTGCAAGAAAAAAATTCCAACCCAGACTGATAATATCCTGCAAAACTCTTTTTCAAGTTTAATAGAGAAGCAAAATACCTTCAGGACAAAGAACAACTAAAGAATTTCATGACAACAAAGCCAACCTTACACAAATTTCTAAGAGTTATTCTAAAAAGGGATCAAAATGACCACAACTCCATGAATGAGAATGGGAACACATCAAATAGGGCAAACAATTAAGTACAGGAGAAAAAAAGGTACACAACAGCAGCCTTTCAATTATTCTTTTGTATACAGCAGCAAAATATTTACATCAGCATACTCTACAAATGGAATTCTCCTGCACCCTATGGGTCATTATTCTGTCTGGGTTTGCAGGGAGAATATCAAAGAAACAGCAGTGAGTCAGTTCCACAAGTGACACCTGGCCACCAATAAGCATCATGGACACTGTCCATGTCCACCACATATCAGAATTTTGTTAGAAGTGCTGGTCATATATTTGCCATTCCAGTATTTTTGTTGTGTTTTATTCTTAGCAATTCTTTACTATCATGAAAACTTGTTCTTAGCTGATATTTTTATATATATTAACCTAATTAAATACTATGTGAGTACTCTGAATTGATCACAGAGTCATACATATGATACAGTACATTCTGGCCTCTTAGTTGGACTTACAATTTAATTTTAATTTTTGAATATAATTTTGAAACATTTACTTTTGAATTAATTAATATTTAATTTTCTCAACATTGTTTCATTTTAATTTTTGTTTTATGGTTTATACTATTACTCTGACTTACAATCTATTTGTAGGACATGGTATGATATTTTTCTCCTCATATTAAAAACTTTAAAAAGTGTATTTCTATTTTCTACTGACTTTATATTAGTTCTTCCTTATCTTTTACACACACACACACACACACACACACACACACACACACACACAAAATGTATATAACCTGACATAAAATGGGTACTGTTTTGTGGAAATCTTTAATGACCTTTTAAATGGGTTCATTTGATATAATTATATTTTACATAGTCCTGCATAACTACTATTTTGAGAGCTCTTTATTCTTTTTTTTTTCTTTTAAAGAGTAAAGATGGCAGAAACAAGAATAGTTTAAAAAAAGTAACAAGTAAGAGTACATATAGTACAGAATTTCAACACAAGAAAAATTTAACAATGGTTGCATTATATATTTTCATCATCATATGAACTGTTTATTCTTTATGTAGGACTATAGCAACTTCTCTTGCCTTGTGGATTATGGTCTTTGTTATTTTCTATATGCTACGTCTGGAGGTATTAGAATATTCCTAATCTGTATAACTGGAAAACATTTTACTTGTAGTTTTCAAAGGTACATTTGCTAAGTATAAAATTCAATGAGGACAGATTTTTAAAAAATTCTTTGAATAAATAAGGCTAATTTCTTATCTACTTGCTCTTTTTTTTTTCTTTTCTAATGTGGAATAAGATGCTATTTAATTTTGTTGTTCCATAGCTAATTGTTTTCTATGTATATGCTTCAATGATTTTTTTTTCTTTATAGTTAGTTTTGGACAATTTCATTTTTTGTGTATCCTGGTTTCATTTTATTCATATTTCTTGTGCAAAAGGTACATTTTTCTTGGAAAGGTGACACTATAATTTTAACTAAATCCAGAAAATTTAAATCTTTAAATATTTATTGTCTACCCCAATCTATTTTGAGAATTCTATTTATATGAATATAAGTTTCTTGATTTTGACAGTGAACTATTTTATGACTAATCTGCAAACTTTTTCCTCTTCATTTATTTTAGACAACTTTTATTGTTATATTCATTTAAATTTGTAAGTAATTTTTTACAACGTGCAATCTAAAAAAAAAAATTAAACTTGCCAGTAGAAAAGTCACTACAACAGTGGAACAAGTAAGAAACAGAATTTCCCTGTGTGAGGGTTTTTAAGAATGAGAGAAACAACTGTGCTCAGTTGCTTAGTAGAGGGCAGAGCTCTGGACCTTAGAATATTTGAGGTTCAGTTAGCTGTTTTGGTGTCCTGTGAAAAATGAGAACAAGCTGGGTGTGGTGGCGCATGCCTGTAATCCCAGCACTCGGGAGGCTGAGGCAGGAGGATCAATGTGAGTTCGAGACCAGCCTGGGCTACAAAAGTGAGTTCAAGGCCAGCCTGAACTACATAGTGAGACCCTGTCTCAAAAAGACAAAAAAAAAAAAAAAAAAAAAAAAAAAAAAAAAAAAAAAAAAGAGAACAAAAAGTCTGCAGTCTGAAGGGTGGGGAAAAAACCATGAGCTGAGTGATGAGCTCATTGTTCTACTCATGCTAAATATATCCTCTGATGCAAATCAGGGCAAAGTAAACTTGGCTTTTGAGGGCCCAAGTCCAGACTTCACCTGACTGCCTTGGAACCACCACAAATTTTACACAAGGCGAGTGTAGCAAGCACAGGTGGCAAAAGGATAACTTTCCTGCCTCAGTGTCACCCTCACCCAGACCCAGGCCCCTCTTACCAAGAAGATTGTGAAGCAGTGTTCTACCCACCTCCAAGAGTGTAGACAACTGCTTATCCTTCAGCAAACCTATCTGCTTTCATCACATGTATTGTTTTTATTTTATTTTATTTTACCTTACTTGATTTTATTTTTACATGCATTGTTTTTAGTCAAGGTTTTATGATTAGCAAAATAGCCCTGAATTGAACTTGACTATTTAAACATAAAGCATGACTGAGATTTTGAATAGGACAAAATGAAAACAATGGCTACTGATGTGATCAGAGCATGAAGTCGGAAGGGAAACAACTACAAAACGGGACTTCAGTGACTCAACAGGAAATGTATTTTGCAAGATGATTCTGACATAGGCTCAGCACTGAAAGTGGTAATACCACCTGCCATCTCCAGATGGCACCCTAACCATGGGATGTTGGAACTCTTTCAGCAACTACAAATCCGCTGCCTAACTTGACCAGGGACTATTGTATAAGCTTTCCAAGTTCTTAAGGAGGTGTGAAATGATGAGAGCTCTGGTTATAATCAACCTTTCCGTCCTTAAATCTGAGGGCAGAAACAACTCATAACAGGCCTCACTTTTTCCTTTCTCTAGCTTCTCTTGTAGCCATTTATTACTTGAACTTTCAGACAGAAAACTTTAATGATAGAGAAAATGATTATTATATAATTTTATATTATTTTTTTTTTATTTCATTTATTTTTTTCTTGTTTCAGAACCTTTATTTGTTTATTCACTCATTTTTATGGCTGGCTCAGCCCGCCCAGAGGGCAGGGCTGGCGCAGCATGTGGTGCCGGGGATTGAACTGCGGTCCCTGAAGCCACCCAGGCTTTCCCAAGCAGGCCCCTTAGGCCACTGAGCCATCCTGCCAGGCCCCTATTATATAATTTTAAAATGAGAACAAACTATTCCTCTTTATTGTATTTTCTGCAGATGTAATGGTTTCCTCTACTAGGTTTATGTAGATATTTAATATCTTTGTTACACATTCAGGAACACATTTACTGAGTCGCTACTATAAGGTAGGTTTGGCAATGGTGACTAAACAAAGACTGCTCTGAAGAAGTTAGTGGTCTACCAGAAAGCAGAAGGCTTCCATTAGACTGAAAAGTAAAGGCAGCAAATTGGAGTGATGTGAACAATTAAAGAGTATATACTGGAGACAGGAGATACCTGGTTCAAATCTTGTCTGGGCAACTTACTGTGATGACCCCGGGCAAAAAAGCAATAAAACCTAAGTCCCAGCTAGGTTGCTAAATGGAGTAAGTGAATTAATAAAACCCTAGAACAAAGCCTTGCACCAAACAGCACTTCCAAACTCAGTCGATGGGCTCTGCCCAGACTGGGTATAAAGCCTGACTCTGCCATGTATTAGCAGTGTAACCTTGGCAAGTTCGTATAACCTTTCTGGGCCTAAAATTTCCCTATCTCTACAGGGATAGAATAATGAACTTATCCTCAGTGGGGTGCCTGAGGATTACTGTAGTAACACAAATCTAACACATTTAGAACATTGCCAAGCATGTGGTAGATACCCAATAAGCATTATCTACTGTCACTTCTTGTGTTAATCACTGAGACTATAAGATGTAACCTAGGCATGGCCCCTGTTAGTTGAGTGCTGAATGCAAATGTGTTACTGGTTACTTTTTTGCTGACCAAGTGTGGTCCGGGCAGGTAGGTTCCATGAGAAGAGATGACCTCTAAGAAGGAAGAGGACAGTTAAGGGAGAGGAAAGAAGAAAATCAAGTAACTCCTTCAAAACAGCACAAATGAAGAAAGCAATTTTCTAAAAAGTGTGTGTAGCCCCAAAGCAAAGCTTGCTGAAGGGTCAACAGGGAAGACACCAGAGGCAAAACATTGTGATAGGCTTGGGGACTGGAGGTACACAAGGATGTGACTGGGGAATTCTGTAAAACAACAAAAAGACAACAAAACCCTAGGGTCTACTAGTAAATAAAGGTGGTGTTCTGACTGTGGACCATGGGAAAAAAGAGTTAAGAAACTTTCCACCCTAAGTGCATACATCCTCTGGCTGATGCTCACAAGCATGTTTCTACCTGGCTGTCTTTTTTAGGATTGTATGCTACTTCTAGGTAATGGCCTGTCCAAGTAGACTACACTTGATCTTAGCCAAAAGGCCGAGAAGCAATTGTCCAAGTAGACTGAAGGGTCTTGTCTTCTGTAGCTGAGGTCAAGAAAGAGCAGAAAATGACACTTCAAACACATCTAGTATTATGCATAATGTGGAACAATGGCCTGGGTGTCAGCAAATTCAAGCTCCTGTTAGAGCTGGGACATAATCAGCCATGTTCGCATTAAAAGGGGCTGTACTTCTGGGATCCTCCACTTCCTTGTTTGATACTAGGGACAGCAACAACTGTTTTGCAGAGGAGTTACTGGAAAGGTCAATGAGCTAAAACATGTCACATATCACTGCCCTAGTGGGAAACACTACCGAGAGGAAGTGGCACAGGATTTGGAGCAAGAAAGGTCAGGTTGTAGATGTGCCCCTTAACAGCCTTGATCAGAAACTATCACTCTGAGTACTGTTTCTAAGTTATGCTGGGTCATACTCCTGCCTTTAACTGCACTGTTGCAGTGGTTAATTACAAGCACATACATAAAGGCTTGTCTAGCCAAAGAAGTGTCTATTTTATGCTCATGATTACTCTTTTTGCTGTTATTATGACCACGATGACCCTGCATGTATTGTTATGTCTGAACATCAGCATCTCTTGCAATAAGCCTTGTCTTCAAATTAATTCCACGCCAAGCTCAACTAATTAATACTGATTTACATCCAAGATACCCTATGTGTGAAAGGTTTAGTTTATGCCCAGACCAATTAGCATAGTGAGGACAAACTGAATCTCTGCATAGTCCTATGAGCTTTTCTCTGCTCTGTGGTTGTAAACTTGTACTCTAATGCCAATCAGCTTCCTGAAAAATATGCAATGTTCAGGGAGGAAAACAGGCACAAAAACTCTCTACCATGTCCAGAGTGGGCATCTAAGTATAGCACTACTCCTTCTACTTAAAAAAATACTGCTGTCTGTGTTCCTGAAATTTTCTATTTGGACAACACATTACTATGGCAATGTTCTGTTTTGTTTTGAAAGAAAGGACAAAAACACAATTAGTCCCAAGGGCTTCCAGATGAAAAAGTGAATCAATCACTGAAAACCCATCAAGGTTTTGGAAAAAAACAACTTCAAGCACATGTTCTCAACTACTGTACCACTGGCATCCTTTTCACATGTGAAACTGGAAAAAGGACAGCCCTAACAAAAAAGAAAAGGCACAGTAAGAAACAGAGTCCTTTCAAGTAGCAAAGCACAATAAGTTTAATGGTTTTATGTTTTAATCAGCCCAAATTGAAAGCATGCGCAAAGCATTTTAGAGTCTGCTTTCCTATTTTAATCACCCATCATGAACTTGCTACTGGGCTAGCAGCTGGAGTAACAGGCATAAAAAATGACATTCTCCAAGAAAGTCACATCTTTTAAGAATTAAGAAAACTGATTCCTAAGGGAAAACAAAGGAAGATGGCCCTGAAATAGGACGAAGCATACATCTTTGGTAGCAACTACAGGGCAACACAATCCCCTCAGAACCATGAGCCAAAAGCTCCACTGGGCAGTGAGGACAGCACCAGGACATGTCCAAATGCACCACAACACTGGGTTTGGGAAAATCAGGGACCAAGTTCTGGGTCCTGATGTGTCATAGTCACAATGCCCACTGGTAAATGATCCACATCCAGTCTGTACACAATGCAAATATGAAGTCCTGCTATATGACTGAGGAGAACCACAATACCACTTCCATTTCTATTATGAGACATGTGCTTATGGAGAAAATATAGGACAAAAGCAAAAATGAGTAAGAGAGGTTGTATTTGTTGATCTCTGTAGGAGAATATAATTGATTTGAGAGGAGAAGTAAAGTGTTCATTTAAACTTAGCTATTTTGGACTATTCAGGATATAGAAATGAAGATGGCCAAGACTCATGCTGACAAGATCTTCCCATCTCTCAGACTCTGGAAGGAACACGCAATCTCATGGTCTAAATTACCCCCCTCCATTTGTGTTTGATTACTTCCCTGAAAATGATGGTAGTCAACAATATTCACTACACATTATTTGGCTACTCTTTATATTTTTTGAAGTACTATCATTTTCTTAGAGCTAAAATTTCTGAAGTTAAAATAATTAGAAGCCACAGACTTGAGAACTCTCTATACAAAGATACTGTTGAAGATTTCACAGTACTAAAATTTGGAAAGTCCAGAAGCAAAGTGTACTTTCTAGCAGGAAGGTTTACATAATTGCTGTTTGTAGACATCAAATACTGCTTTACAGTAGTAACAAAGGTAAGTAGTGTCAATCTAAGTTACATTAAGCCTGCTTAAGGGAGCTACCTTTAAAGGATGAAGAAACACTCACTGAGGCTAGCTGGCCTTCCCTCTTCTAGATCTACAATTAAAGTAATATCACTATCAGTCAATCACTGCTCACCTAACAATGCTTAAATGTTTAGGGCTTAATGGGCGCTGCAATTTCAAAAGCAGTTTTTAAAATTAATTTTATTTTTTTCACAGCTCATTTGATGAACTAGGTCCATTGCAATTCCTATCAAATGTCTGTTAAAGGTGTTCTTGCTATCATAAATTATACTATGAATAGGCACCCATTCATGCTCATTACAAAAAAATGACACATAAGTACCTTCCTTTTGATCTTCTCAGGAGGCATTATAATCATAATTATTATCATAAATCTGTTTTACACGTAAAGCAACTAAGGCCGAGAGCATTCACGCACGCACCTGCCTGTGCTCCCCACTTCTTTTGGTGGCTTCCTCACCTGGAACAAGCCCTAGCCACACTCTTTACTATTCGTGACCATTTGTAGCCCAAGAATCACTGTCAATGCATGTGCTTGAGAAGTTACTGAGAGCTTTTCTGTTTAAAAAGGGTGCAGTATTACTTGAAACCACTTGATTTATTTTATAGCGTTCTTTTACTTTTAGGAGAGCAAAGTGGAAAATAAGGTATTAAAAAACAGACCAAATATTTCTTTAAAATTTCATTTCAGCTGCAAAGCTATAAAAGCTTCAGTTACACCAATAATAACACATAATTTGGGGGACATTATGTGATTAAAAAGTGATTTAAATAATAGTCCTAGGGCCCGGCAGGATGGCTCAGTGGTCTAAAGTGCCTGCTTGGGAAAGCTTGGGCGGCTTCAGGGACAGCAGTTCAATCCCCGGCATGACATGCTGCGCCAGCCCTGCCCTCGGGGCGGGCTGAGCCAGCCATAAAAATGAGTGAATAAACAAACAAAGGTTCTGAAACAAGAAAAAATAAATAAATAAAATAAAAAAATTCTTAAAAAAAATAATAGTCTTATACTTAAGGGTTCAAAGAAATTAGGAAGATTTATCCGAAAGCACTGCTTAATTTAGAAAATGTTTACTTGTCAATACCCATAAAAGGCAATGAGTGCATCCTGGGAAGATGGCAACCACACTGATAATACAATTTTCAGATTTTACCAAGTCTCTTCATAAAAATAGCAGCAGATAATAAAACAAAACCCTGAGAGATAGTACTTACTCAAAACCAGGTCATAAACTTGGCACGGTGGCACACTCCTGGAATTCTAGTAGGAGGCTGGTCAAGAGTTTGAGGTAAGGTTGAACTTGAGCGACACAAGACCCATCTCAAAATAAACAACAACAAGAACAACAGAAAAAAACTCAGCTTAGGGCATGATTCCAAAATACCAGAGCAGTTAAACCTCCAAGAGCTGTATGACTGAAAGTTATCAGCCCAAAGTGTGCATGAAGTCACCTGTCAGACCTGAGACCAACAGGCCAGTCTGAGACCAGCAATGGAAACTGAGAAGGGCTCTGTGCTTCGCATGGCCACTGAGTAGAGAGGATAGTCTAAAGATGCAGGTGCACACTAGAACCAATATTCTTAAGACCAACCAGAAAGGGCTCTCTTCCAGGATGACCACAGACTGAGGAGGAAAAAACCCTTGGAATCAAATCTGAATAGGGCAGGAGTAAAAGGAGAGGAATGAGAAAAGCCATAGAAAAGCAAGACAGGGAATCCATAAAGCAGGCTGGCTCTTGCTGGAACTCTTGAATACCACCTCATTACCATGTAGTCAGAAAAACTATCTGAACCAAGCCACCTTCTGATAACTTTGGAAAGTTAAATTCACAGAAAAACAAGCCAATTTTTTAAAATCCCAAAATGACTATTTTGACATTATAAACAGAATAACATCCTTACAAAGAATACAAAAACTAACTAGAGACTTTCAGAGAAATTATATTATTCCAAAATAAGATAAAGGATAGTGAGAAAATAAGACATGAAATATCAAAAATCAGAATTTAAACTAAAAAATGTAGTAACAGAAATCAAGACAGTATTAGAAATGAAACTGCTTTAAGAAATGAAGAGTAACCAAAAGAAAACATGAAAGCAAATAAACACAATAATGTACAACTCTCTCTCCCAGCTACCTGAGATGTGGTAAGGAAAGAAGGCGAAAGGAAGCAGGTAACCCCAGCCCTACCTGTCACTAAGGAGGAGGTAGCCAATGTGATAAATTCCCCATTTAAAAATTCTGGCATTAGACAGGACATCCAGCCCCAAAGGGATTTCAACCATTGTGTCAAATGGCCCACACTACTTTTAGGGCCATTCTCCATCATCAACCAAAAGAGCCACCTACGATAAGCCAGTGTCCCCGGCCTAATCTGCCACAGGCTACCTAACTGCTTACTTAAATTGACCCCTAAGACCAGACACAGTAAGTTGATAAAAACAAATAAGAGAAGCAAGAGAGACTTGGCTTGGACTAAAAAGCAAGCTGCCAGTAAAAAGGACATCTCTACTAAGAAATCACCCATTGTTTGAGCAGAGGTTAACAGTGCCATCACCTTGTTAGAAAACAAGGCTCTCAGCCAGTGTGATCGCACATGATATGGATCTCACTGATCTGGTTTGTCTTCCTGTCTAACTTGCGTTATAAGATGGGTGTTTCCCTACTACTTTATCAAGGAGAAGGCCAGACTGCACTGTCTGGTCCACAAGAAGATACACACCACAACTGCATTCACATGGGTCAATTTGAAAGGCAAGGGAGCCCTGGCCAGGCTGGTGGAATCTCACAGGATCAGAGATTCACCAGTGCTGGGGAAGCATTGTTCCTGTTCCCAAATTTGTATCTATTTATTGAAAGAGCACATCATATACCTAGGAATATCAACTCAAAATGGCCAATAATGCTCTAATAAAATCAATTATGTTTTAACAGTAACAAAAACTGTATCAGGGTATACAGCATTATATATAGTTAGAAGGGGAAGAAAATTAGATTACTATTTGGCTTTAACAGCAACACTTGCCAAAAGAAAAATCAAACAATACTTAGCTGGTCCTTTATACTTGAGTTCCACCTCCAAGGCTTCAATCAACTACTGATCAAAAATTTAAGAGAAAAATTTGCATGCATGCTGAACAAATTTTTTTTTTTTTTTTTTTTTTTTTAAGACAGCGTCTCACTATGTAGTTCAAGCTGGCCCTGTACTGCCCAGGTACTCCTCCTGTATCAGCCTCCTGAGTGCTGTTTGTTTAGGCATGCACATTTTTTAAACCACATCATTATTCCCTAAACAATCCAGTATAGAATTATTGTATTAAGGATAAGTAATTTAAAAGTGATTTAAAGACTTCCAAAACTGCTTCAGAAAGTGTCAAGAATACAGGGGTACATGGGTCTAAAGGAAGATCTGTGTTCACAGAGGGATTAATGGCAATGTATACTTTACCATAACAAATTCTAGTTAAGCAAGGTGATGCATGCCTATAATTCCAGCATTCAGGAGGCTGAAGCAGGAGGATCGCTGAAAGTTGGAGAGCATCCTGGGCTACATAGTGAGCTCAGGGCCAGCCTGAACTACATAGCAAAAAAACTGTCTCAAAAAAAACCCCACAATGAAAAAAAGAAAGGTGATGAAACAAATTCTCTAAATTTAAATGTTCACCATATTTTTCAGTCACACCTCATCTGCTTTCTCTAACTCTTTTACTTATCATTAAAAATACTCACCACAGCCAGATATGATGGTGTATCATGACCCCAGCACCTAGGAGGCTGAGGTAGGAGGACTAAAGTAAGTTGTAAGTTTCAGGCTAGCCTAGACTACATAATGAGACCCTTTCTCCACACACACACACACACACACACACACACACACTCATGAAGTTGAAACTTACCACCCAGACTATGTTCTAGAAATACTATCTTCCAAAGAACCCAGGGCTTCTAAAATACATGGCTGATTCAAGATGTTCAAGGTAAGATTGAAACACCCTCAGGTATCACACAACATAGACTACAGGCTCATTTGAAAAGGACTAAGGAATCTTAATGAGGTTCTCATTGGCAATCTGTGCTTTGAGAAATGTAATAGATTGAAACTTACCTATCAATCATGTTCAAAATCAGAAGTTCAAAATGAAATGAAAGGTGAGGCTAACTGGTCACTTTCTGAGGACAACAGAAAACTAATTCAGGACTGCGGAGATAGCTCAGTAAAATAGGCGCTTGCCTGGCAAGCACATGGTCCTGAGTTCAATCCCTGATAGCACAAGAAGAGAGAAGAGAGAAGAAGAGAAAAGAGAGAAGAACAGAGAAGAGGATTCATTATTTTAAGAACTGGGTAACTAAAAGGATGGAATCCAGTATTTATTCTGCTTTTTAATAGTAAGCAAAAGTGAATAGTACCTTAATAATGCCAGATGAAAAATTAAAAGACAAAATTACAGACTTTAAGCCAGGTATAAGAGGCACATATTTGTAATCCCAGCACTCTTGGAGGCTGAAGCAGGAATTATAAAGCCAAGTTCAGCCTGAGCAACTTAGATTTAGCAAGAACCTGTTTCAAAAAAGAGCAAGAAGTAGCATTTAGCTCAGTGTGAAGGCATTCTAGCACTAATTAATCTATCAATAATTTAACATCATTATTTTTTGACCCCTAATAAATTATTAGATCTGGACATTACATACCAATAGCTGCACAGAAAACAAACACCTGGTGGAAGAACCTAACACTAGCAACAGTCTTGTCTAAGAGATGAAAGCTAAATCTCACCACACCTTGGGATCCACTGTCAGTTTGCAGGAAACTCAGAGAGCAGTGTACACATCAATGGGTACAGACAGCTGAGAAGACAGACCAAGAGTCAGAATATTGTAAAAAGAAGAAAAGGATGGAAAAAGAACAAATTTCAAAGAGGACATAGCAGAGGTTTTAAACTGGTAAGACTAAATTAATAGCATTTGGAGATGCAGCCTTGATGAATATTGTACAGAGAGGAAAGGTAGTGAGTGCCATAACTGCTGAGCCAACAGCTCCTTTTTGAGAGGAAGTAGGCTGTGATGGTGATGAGGCAGAGAGCAAGCACCTGACTGCACAGACTGGGGAAGTGCAAGGTCTTGACATGTGGGGTTTTACAGGGTGTTCACTTGGCATGGATGACCCATTTTAATTTTTTAAAAAATGTATTCAATACAGGGTCTCACTCTGCAGCTCAGACTTAGAGTGATCCTCCTGTTTTCAACCACCATGCTTGGACTTGGTCTCCAGCTCAGCATACCCAGGGGCAGGGTAGGCGCTGCATGTGATGCCAGGGATTGAGTCCTGGTCTCTGTACTTGCCTAAGCCAGCCTTACATGATTCATTTTTTTCTTCATAATTTTTTTTAAACTTTGTTTATTTATATTATGGCTGGCTCAGCCTGCCCTGGGACTGGGGCTGGTGCAGCATGTGGTGCTGGGGATTGAATCGCGGTCTCTGCAGTTGCCTAAGCTTGCCTAAGCAGGTGCTTTAGACCTCTGAGTTATCTCACCAACCCCAATAGATCTTTTTTTTGGGGGGGGGGTGTACTGGGGATTGGACTCAGGGCCCAGGCGATTGGACTCAGGGCCCTGTGCCTCCAGGCAGGCACTTATTACACCGAGCTATCTCCCCAGCCCCTATATGATTCATTTTAACACCTGAGTGTTAAAATGAGTCATTTAAGTCTTTGGTGTGCTTTTCTTGGTTTTTTACAGTGTCAAGACTGGCGTTTTGTCTCCTGCAGTACTAGGGATTGAATGGAGTGGTGAGTGCTCTGCAACTGAGCTATATCCTCAACCCTTTTTACTTTTTTTATTTTAATACAGGGCTTTGCTAAGTAGATGAGGCAGTATTCAAACTTGTAGTTCTCCTGTCTCATGCCCCTTCAATGCAGGCATTACAGGTATGTATCAAAGAAAGCAGTAGAAAGTAAAGTAATAGTAGTATGTTTTAAAGAAAGTAGTTAGGGACAGAACAAGATGAATTAAACCTTTCAAAAGCAGCTAAGAAGCTGGATGTGGTGGCACATGCCTCTAATCCTAGCACTTTAAAGGCTGAGGCAAGAGGATCTCTGTGAGTTCAAGGCCACTTTTGGCTACAAAGTGATTCAATGCCAATTACAGAGACCCCATCTAAGAAGCTGGATGTGGTGGCACATGCCTCTAATCCTAGCACTTTAAAGGCTGAGGCAAGAGGATCTCTGTGAGTTCAAGGCCACTTTTGGCTACAAAGTGATTCAATGCCAATTACAGAGACCCCATCTCAGAAAGCCAGAAAAATAAAACCAAAGTAGCTAAGTCTCTTTTTTTTTTTTTTTTTTTGAGACAGGGTCTTGCTATGCAGTTCAGGCTGGCCTTGAGCTCACTTTTGTAGCCCAGGCTGGTCTCGAACTCACATCAATCCTCCTGCCTCAGCCTCCCAAGTGCTGGGATTACAGGTGTGAGCCACCATGCCCGGCTAGTAGCTAAGACTCTTGAGCTTAAGATTCTGGTCTCAATGATCATCAAGTCTAAATGATGTTCCTTTCCCTTAACAAAATGTATCTGTAGCTATTAAAATGATCAGTTTAGCAGGGCATATTAAGCAGAACAATTCCTTTTAGCAGCAGCATATTTAATAAGATTTAGGTGCCAAAATTATGAGATCATAGGAGAAGTCATCCTTAGCCAAAAGCCCATAAGCAAAAGTGGGTAGATGTTTATTTTTTTATTTTTTGTCTTTTTGAGGCAGGGTCTCACTGTGCACTTCAGGCTAGCCTTGGGCTCACTTTTGTAGCCCAGGCTGGTCTCAAATTTGCGCAGAACCTCGTGCCTCAGCCTCCCAAGTGTTGGCATTACAGGAGTGCACCACCATGCCCAACATGTAGATGTTTAAATAACACAGCAATTAATTTATGTAAAATACTTTAATGACTGAAGCATTCCAAAAAAAGCACTGGTCCACAGATTTAAAAAAAATAAAGCTAGAGTGGCTCACTACACATGGAGATGCATACCTATAATCCCAGTACTCTGTAAGGCTGAAGCAGGCTAGAAAGTTAGCCTGGAAACAAGGGGGATCCTGTCTCCAAATAAAAAGGCGCCTGGGGTGTGGCTCAGCATATATATGTTGGGTTTCATCTCTACTACCACCAAAAATTCCTCTCACAGTGCTGTACTTGTCATGTGTGAGAATGTTTATAAAACTAGGGATAGTTGGGCTGGATAGACAGCTTGGCATATAGCTTGGTGTTCTAAGCGCCTGCCTCCCAAGCCCAACAACCCAGGTTCGATGCCAGGCCTGCACCAAGCTGGCCACTGAAACCAATGTAGTGGCACATGCCTGTGATCCCAGTGCTGGGAAGGCTGAGACAGGGGATAACTATGAGTCTGAGCTGCATAGTGAAACCCTATAGCAAATAAATAAATAAATATTTTTAAAATTAGTGTTGGTGGGTTTGTTTTGTTTTTTCTTTTTGAGGCAGAGTCTGGCTATGCAGTTTAGGCTGGCCTTGAGCACACTTTTGCAGCCCAGTCTGGTCTCGAATTTACACTGATACTCCTGCCTCAGCCTCCCAAGTGCTGAAATTACAGGTGTGCACCACCATGCCTGGTTTGTCTACCATGTCCAGCTTGAGGGGTGGTCTTAAATAATCTCCAGGGCAGCATGCTTCCCTGAAATCATGGTTGGGTTTTTTTTGTTTGTTTGTTTGGTTGGTTTTTTTTTTTGTTTTGTTTTGTTTTTTGTCTTTTTGAGACAGGGTCTCATTGTGCAGTTCAGGCTGGCCTTGAACTCACTTTTGTAGCCCAGGCTGGTCTCGAACTCACATTGATCCTCCTGCCTCAGCCTCCCAAGTGCTGGGATTACAGGTGTGTGCCACCATGCCCAGCGAAATCATGTTTTTGTGTAACCTTTACTACATAATTTTGGCAAGTATTACAAAACAATCCAAACTGGTAATCACTATTTTAAGGTTAAGACCACTGACGAGAACAAATGCTACATTAAACAGTGCTCCTAAGGTGGGCACACTAGCTACTCAGGAGGCTGAAGTAAGACGTTTGGGCCCAGGAGTCTGAGGATACCAAAGTAGAAGCAAGACACTGACATAAAAAATAATAATTCTCAAGACTGCCTTCATATATACTTTCAGAATCTAAATGAAGTTTATCTTCATAAAAAAATTTCATAAACACTGTACACTGGACAGAAAACATTCTGACATTAGCTTGGAGATAAGCACTTGCTAAAACTTTTATTATCTCAATGTCTATTACATATCTTGTTTTATCTGCATAAATGTCGCATCTTACTCACGCCTGTAATCCCAACACTTGGGAGGCTGAGGCAGGAGGATCGGTGCGAGTTCGAGACCAGCCTGGGCTACAAAAGTGAGCTCAAGGCCAGCCTCAACTGCATAGCAAGACCCTGTCTCAAAAA